>CAXHJY010000861.1:95000-220000 GCA_964016885.1 Eledone cirrhosa
TACTGAGATATCACTAACGACTAACCTATGCTGTGGGGTACATTCTTCCCCAGGGTAAGCCTCAGTATTTGACACAATCTCTCTGTCTCGCTGTATATATATATGTATGTATATATATATATATATATACAGTAGTATAAATACAAAGTAAAAACCTACTACAGTCAGTAGGCATCTCTATCAAAACACCCCCCCCCGTCCCACCACCTCCACCCCATCCACACCGCCCCTTTCAATGTAAAGTTATGTTGGTCCCACAACATCCAGGCCGAAACAAATGAGATCGTGTAGGTGTCACGACAAAAAAACACACAGTCCACGCTGTAAATGTGGCCGTGTAGGCAACACGGTAAAAACCTCCCAGCCCCACACTGTAAATGTGGTTGGTGTTAGGAAGGGCATCCAGCTGTAGAAAACCCGCCAGACAGTCCACGCTGTAATGTGGCCGTGTAGGCAACACGGTAAAAACCTCCCAGCCCCACACTGTAAATGTGGTTGGTGTTAGGAAGGGCATCCAACTGTAGAAAACCCGCCAGACAGTCCTATGCGAGCAAGACAACCACTCTTGCCGCAAGTGGGAAAACCCCCGTCCAAACCCATGCAAGCGTGGAACACGGACGCTAAACCTGATGATGATGATGATGATATATGTATATATGTATGTATATATATGTATGTATATATATGTATGTATATATATGTATATATATGTATATATATATATGTATATATATATGTATATATATGTGTATGTATATATATATATATATATATGTGTGTATGTATATATATATATATACATACACACATATATATGGAGGCACATGGCTTAGTGGTTAGAGCATTGGCCTTGCAATCGAAAGGTTGTGAGTTCAATTCTCAGACCGGGTGATGTGTTGTTTCCTTGAGCAAGACACTTTATTTCAGATTGCTCCAGTTTACTCAGCTGTAGAAATGAGATGATAGGGACTGGGGTCCATATCATTCCACTGCAAAGTGGTCGTGCAGGTGCCACGGCAAAAAAAAGCACCCGGCACTCACTGTAAATGAGGTTGGTGTTAGGAAGGGCATCCAGCTGTAGAAATCAAGCCAGAATCAGTTCCCGTCCCACCCTTGCAAGCAGGGAAAAAGCGGACGTAAAAATGAAATGAAAATGAAATGAATGTGTATGTATATATATGTATATATATATGTGTATGTATATATATGTATATATATATGTGTATGTATATATATGTATATATATATGTGTATGTATATATATGTATATATATATGTATGTATATATATGTATATATATATGTGTATGTATATATATATGTATGTATATATATGTATATATATATGTATGTATATATATGTATATATATATGTGTATGTATATATATGTATATATATGTGTATGTATATATATATGTATATATATGTGTATGTATATATATATGTATATATATGTGTATCTATATATATATGTATATATATGGTGCTACTGGAAACATGTATCTCAGTACAACCTGTCCCATGGTCGGGTCGTTGGCGACTAAACTGGCAACCCCACCAAGGTTTCTTGGTGAGGAGGGTGACTTTGGACATCCTGCAGGACTAAAAACAAAACCTGTCAAAGGGCAAAGGAGCTCTTAAAAGTCAATGGCCATCCAAAATCACCGGGAGAGATGACCCCTTAGCCTTTGTCATGGCAGAATTCTAGGAGAAGGAAAACTCTGATATAACACCTGCAACCCTGATGGTGTCCAATGATGTTGACTTGTTCTTCTTTTTGGTAAATATCATCTTGGTTAAGAGAGTGGGACTGGCTTTGTGCAGTGCCTTTGCTCACTATAAAAGCTTCACGGCATAGGCATTGCTTTATATCTGGAGATCTCTCTGCACTTGTCATTACATGGTACCATGGGCCCAGCACTGTGTCAATAATTGTTACAAGTGTAGTGTTTGTACCAGAGTTTTCAAGTCGCTGGCTGGACTAAAAAGTCACACTCGTTCAGCGCATCGGTAGGGGTTCTCCTACATGGATATAAAGTAGTGGCCGTACTCGAAAACGAGTTGGCAGCCACCATATATATGTGTATATATATGTATGTATACATATATGTGTATATATGTATGTATATATATGTATGTATATATATGTGTATATCATCTATAAAAGGCAGATTTTTGTGTCTGTATGTATGTTTCAATTTTATACATTTACACAATTCCAAAAATA
The DNA here is from genome assembly GCA_964016885.1 of Eledone cirrhosa. NCBI lineage: Eukaryota > Metazoa > Mollusca > Cephalopoda > Octopoda > Eledonidae > Eledone > Eledone cirrhosa. Next base: position 97,228 of record CAXHJY010000861.1, read on the forward strand.
TTGAATGAATAATTAAGCAGAATGTTTACAAATATTCTAACTTGGGTCATGGGCGAACTTATTGGGTAAAAAATGCCACAATTACGGAAAAATCGATTTATTTCAACAATCGATGATTTCTCCTCTCTCATATGATATACGTTTCCTATATCTACTCCCTTCATCACCTCCCCTTAAAATTGCTACCTTCTCTTATAAGTGTTTGTGAAAAAGAGAAACATTGAAAAAAAACATATACACACATATATGTGGGTGCATACACACACATATATGTTGGTATGGTTACGATTGACGTCATAAAAACAGGAACGCGGGAATTTCAATCAATCAATGCATACACAGTTTGTTTTAGAAATAACAATAGCATATAATGATAAAGAGGGAGTGAGAAACAAACAGACACACTAAAAGACGGATATATGTGTGTGTGTTTGTATTAGCGCGTTCAAACTCCATTTCGAAGCTGACTTTCATTTACTAAACTGTAAGTTTTTCAATCGGCCTTACACTTTCAAACTATATTTTTCTGTATAAGTAACTTTAACCCTTTATTTTCGACATAAAAATATACACATACATACAAATAGCTGTAAATTTTTTTGGGGGCCTTTCTTATCAATCTTTTTACATTCAATTATCAGCCTTATACTTTCAAAGTCAATTTTTAATACATACATACATATACACACATACATACAAATACCTGTCACTTAATTTACACACACATCGGCCTTACACTTTCAAAATAAATTTTTCTTTTCGACATAAAAATACACACATACATACAAATACCTGTAAATTTTTTTTTTTGGTCTTTCTTATCAATCTTTTTACATTCAATTATCAGCCTTATACTTTCAAAGTCAATTTTTATGTTGAAGTAACTTTCACCCTTTATTTTTCGATACCCATTTACTTACTAACATTTGTATCACAACAACAATAACAATATTCATAAACAGACAGTAGACTTTCAAAGTCAATTTTTCTGTAGAAGTAACTTTCACTCTTTCTTTTGGACATAAAATGCCACCTAAAAAGAGAAGTCGCCTCAGTCGACATACCGCGTCAGCAGTGGCGCAAAAGGCTACTATAGCAAACGAGTCCTCTGAGAAAAATGCTTCAAGACTTTCACAGACAGCCTTACGTTCAGCAGAATGTCGAGCCGCTGAAAGTTTCCAACAGCGCACCGCACGCCTAGCCAAAATGGCTTCATACCAGGCTTCTTCCAGGGCTTCAGAGAGCCGTGAACAAAGGTCGAAGCGCCTGGCTAGAAACGATGCGACTAATGCTGCTTCCAGGTCTTTGGAACATTTAAAACAACGGACGGCTCGCCTTCCTATGAACGCTGTGGCTATGACTACTTCCATGGCTTCTGAAGATGCAGACGGGCGGTCCATTAGCATTGCAAATGTTGCTTCTGCTATTGCTGCCAGACCTTCCCACCAACCACACGACCAATGTTCTACGTTCAAGCGTAACAGTCGAAGGCGAGGAGCTGCACGCGGTGTGACGAGCTCCAACAGCCCTTACTGGCACCTACAGGCTTTCAAGTATGAGCAAAACGTTAATTACTCGATGCGCTCTGACATAAATATAGGCGAGATGCGCTTCAATTGCCAATTCTGCAATGCTACAAAGTGGGCTGGGGAGCCACCTGCAATGTGCTGCTTAAACGGTAAGGTCACCTTGCCTCTCTTCCGGAACCGCCAGAGCCTTTGAAGGAACTACTGACTGGATTTAGTAAAAACTGAGACACCAATATGCAATATCAGCAAGAGTTCACACAAAGCTCTGGTTCTCAAAAGATGTTGCCTCATTGTTTGGAATGAGTGCACAATGGCACACAAGGGTGCCCTTTAGGCATTGGACAGGGCCCGGAAAGACATTAGGGATTCTACGGCTCCCATGGGTGGCGTAACCCTTCTGCTATCAGGGGATTTTTGGAAAACGCTGCCTGTTATCCCCAAATGGACAAGAGCTGATGAAGTGCGTGCCTGTCTTAAGTCGTCCATGTTGTGGCTCCAGGTGAATAGTTTGTACCTGAGCACAAATATGCGTGCTCATTTGCATGGTGACAACATGTCTGCAGCACAGAACATTTTAGCACTTGGTGAGGGCAAGATCCCTGCGGATGACAAGGGCGGCATAGCAATCGACACCCTGTGCAACATTGTGAGCAGCCCTTCTGACCTTTGGGAAGCAGTTTTTCCTAATGTCTCATCTAACTTTAAAAACCTCGATTGGCTCAGCGAAAGAGCCATCGTTGCTCTGAAAAATACCATGGTTAATTTTATTAATGAGCAGCTGATTGAGAAGATTCCCGGTAAAGAGCACATCTTCAAATCAGACCCCGACGATATCGTTAATTATCTGGTTGAGCCCCCAGGGCTCCCACCTCACATTATTAAGCTTAGGGTTGGCTGTCCCATTATGTTAATAAGGAACTTGCGTCCACTAAAGCAGTGCAACAGTACTCGCATAGTCGTCAAGTCACTGACACCCACTTGATTGAGGCCACCATTGTAACGGGGTGCGGAAGAGGGGAGAATGTTTTCATTCCAAGGATGAACCTTTTCCCCTCGGCATCAGATATCCCGTTCGATTTCAGGCGATCCCAATTCCCGGTGAGACCATGTTTTGCCATGTCCATTAACAAGTCACAAGGGCAAACATTGTCGGTGGCGGGCATCCATTTGGGGGAGCCATGCTTCTCCCATGGCCAACTTGCCTGTTCCCGCGCAGGGAGCAGGAATGGACTTTTTGCTTACTCTCCTCAAGGGATGACACGCAATATCGTCTACAAAGAGGTGCTATAGATGTTGCAGGTGTTGGAGCTATGTCGTCTGGAACACTATTTCCTGGTAGGGTATCCCATGGCGGACAGATCTGACACCCAGCGGCATCAGGGCCACCATCTTGCAACTTTGGTCTACTAAATTCGCTATTGGAAGATTATTAACCCATCATTGATTGACCAAAATGCTAATTGGTTCGTAACTTTTAATAACCGGTTCAACTGCTTTATGCACTTAATTGATAAGCTTATTCGCTTTCAAACCACGTTTACCTGTATGTAACTTTTCATAGCAAATGAACAAACCCGAGCAACGCCAGGCTAAACTGCTAGTATATATATATATGTATGTATATATATATGTATGACTGCTCTAACAAACGACAATGACTTCCTAATCATCGCAGGAGATTTTAACGGACACGTAGGTAAACACTGACGGCTTCTATAGAGTCCATGGAGGCTATGGGGTTGGCACGAGAAATGATGAAGGATTCAGACTTCTAGAATTCTGCGACCCCAATGACATGTCGATATGTAACACAAATTTCAAAAAACCCGACAACCACCTGATCACCTATAGATCAGGGGAGCATTCTAGTCAGATAGATTTTATCCTCATCAGAGGACATGACAGATGGACGGTCGTAAACACAAAAGCCTTCCCTAGTGAGTAATGTACCTCCCAACATAGCTTCAGAGCTAGACGAACTTTGAAACAGAAGGCAACCTGGAGAAGAAAGATTTGGAAGCTGAAAGACCCCTCAACCAGTAACAGATTTAAAGATATTTTACTCAACGCCAACGACAGTAAAGAAGAACAGATAAAGACATTCAATGTAGAAGAGCACTGGGAGTTCCTAAAAAATAACTTACTAAAGGTGACGGATGAGGTCTGTGGCTGGAGTAAGACTACAAGCAGGAGGAGAGTGACTTGGTGGTGGAACAATAAGATAGATAAGGCAGTTAAGGCCAAGAGACAGGCATGGAAAGAATGGAAGAACGGGGGAAGCAGGGTACATTACATAGAGACCAAGAGGGAAGCTAGGCGACCAGTATACTTAGCTGGGAGGGAAGCAGAGGATAGAAAATTCAAGCATGTTTTGTAACGTGAGGACCAGAAACAGGAGGTGTTCAAGATTGCGAGGCAGTGTGTCAGAGAGAATTGTGGTGTCATTGGAGAGAAGTGTATCCGGAATGATAAAGGTGAGCTTGCCCTCACAAGTGCTGAGAAGAAAGATGCATGGAAGAGCCATTATGATAGATTACTAAATGAGGAGAATGCATGGGAAGAAGAGACCCTACCCCAAGTAGACCCTATAGAGGGGCCAGCAGTACAAGTCAGCAGGAGCGTAGTAAGTAAGGCAATTAAAGATATGAAGATTGAGAAGGCAACCGGTCCATCGGGTATAGCTGCCGAGATGCTGAAAAAATCTGGGTCTGTAGGTCACACTATAACCACACGTATTGTTAACCAGGTAATACTAGAAGGTGTCATACCAAAAGATTGGTGCAGTAGCATCATTGTCAACTGCTACAAAGGTAAAGGTGATGCACTAGATAGAGGAAACTATAGAGGTATAAAGCTGATGGACCAGGTCATGAAAGTAACAGAAAGAGTTATAGCACAGTTGATTAGGGACCGGGTGAAACTAGATGAGATGCAATTTGGGTTTGTACCAGGAAGAGGCACCACTGATGCCCTCTTCCTTGTGAGGCAGTTACAAGAAAAGTACCTAGCTAAAAGTAAGCCACTCTAACTGGCATTCGTCGATCTCGAGAAAGCCTTTGACAGAGTTCCACGTGCTGTAATCTGGTGGGCTCTTAGAAAACTAGGAGTAGATGAATGGCTTGTGAAAGCTGTACAAGCCATGTATAGGAGAGCAGTCAGCAAAGTTAGGATTGGCAATGAGTATAGCAAGGAATTTAGCGTACAGGTTGGTGTCCACCAGGGCTCTGTTATTCGCCCTCTCCTGTTCATCATAGTCCTGCAGGCAATAACAGAGGAGTTTAAGACCGGATGCCCATGGGAACTCCTGTATGCTGATGACCTCGCACTTATAGCTGAATCAATGGTAGAACTAGAGAAGAAATTCCAAACTTGGAAGCAGAGACTAGAAAGAATGGGGCTCAAAGTCAACCTGACAAAGACTAAGGTCCTTGTAAGTAGACTAGAAAACAGAACCCAGATCCCCTCAGGGAAATGGCCTTGCTCAGTATGTAGGAAAGGTGTAGGTAGGAACTCCATTCTCTGCCCCAAATGCAAACAATGGGTACACAAGAGATGTAGCGGGATCTCAGGAAGCTTAATTAAGAATGTAAGCTTCACATGCAGCAGCTGTGATGAGACAGCAAGCAGCAAACAGCCACAGGAAACAAGTACCACCAATCTCTGGGAGGACTCTGTAGAAACAGTAGACAGCTTCTGCTACCTAGGTGACCGAATTAACAGCGGAGGTGGGTGTTCAGAAAGTACAATAACTAGGGTAAGAACGGGATGGAAGAAGTTCAGGGAACTACTGCCACTGCTAGCTGCAAAAGGCTTTTCCCTCAAAATGAAAGGCAGACTGTATGATGCATGTATCCGAACAGCGATGTTACATGGTAGTGAGACCTGGGCGCTGAAGGTGGAAGACTTACGTAGATTAGAAAGAAACGAAGCCTGCATGCTCCGATGGATGTGTAATAGTAATATAAGCGAACGGTAAAGCATAAATGAATTGAGAGAGAGACGAGCATAAGAGGAATAAAATGCTGTGTGCAAGAGAGGCGGTTGCGCTGGTATGGACATGTGATGCGTATGAAGGATGACAGCTGCATAAAAAGGTGCAGAGCACTAGAAGTCAATGGAAGCCGCGGAGTGGGGAGACCCAAGAAGACCTTGGATGAGGTGATAAAAGCCGACCTTACCCAATTACACCTCTCAAAGGCGATGACACACGACCGTGACCTCTGGCGTCACGCAGTAATACAGAGTACCCGACCTCCCATGGGTACAAGCTGACGCATATAGACAATATGCCCCCACACTGCAAAGTGGTCGTGGAGGTGCCACGGCAAAAAAGCACAGCCCACACTGTAAAGTGGACGTGTAGGCGCCACAGAAAAAAGCACCCAGCACTCACTGTAAATGAGGTTGGTGTTAGGAAGGGCATCCAGCTGTAGAAATCAAGCCAAAATCAGTTCGTGTATGAGCAAGACATGGTCAGCCGACCAAACACAACCCGTCTAACCCATGCTAGCATGGAAGAACGGACTAAAACGATGATGATGTGTGTATGTATATATATGTATGTATATCATCATCATCGTTTAACATCTATTTTCCACGCTAGCATGGGTAAGACGGGAGTTGTCCCACTTGAGGCAAGGTTGGTCGGGTGACCATGTCTCAGTCATATAGGACTATCTGGCAGGTTTTCTACGGCTGGATGCCCTTCCTAACACCAACCACATTTACAGTGTGGAACTGGGAACTTTTTACCGTGTTACCTACACGGCCACATTACAGCGTGGACTGTGTGTTTTTTTCTCCTGACACCTACACGATCTCGATCTCATTATCTCATTTATTTGGACTGGATGTTGTGGTACCAACTTTATAGAGAGAGGTTGGTGGGAGTGGGAGGATAGGGTAGGGGTAGTGGATTGGGGTGTATATTTGGTTAAGATGTGCCTACTGACAGTAGGTTTCGCTTTGTACATAGGCAAGACAGGTCTTCTGTATTACTGCGTATCGCCAAAGATCTTGGTCCAGTGACATTGTCTTAGAGAGGTGCAAGTGTGTAAGGTCGGAATTTATCAGATCATCCCAGGTTTTTCTGGGTCTACCTACTCCGTAACTACCATCAATTTTGATCGCCCTGCACTTTTTTATACAGCTGTCGTCTTTCATGCGCATCATGTGGCCATACCAACGTAGTCTTCTCTCGAGTAAACAGCATCTGATCCCTCTTATTCCTAATTTCTCACTTAGTTCATTTATGCTTTGCTGTTCACGTATATTACTATTACACATCCAATGGAGCATGCATGCTTCGTTCCTTTCCAGTCTACGCAGGTCCTCTGCACGTAATGCCCATGTCTCACTGCCATGTAGCATTGCTGTTCGTATACAAGCATCATACAATCTGCCTTTCATTTTGTGGTATAAGCTCTCTGAACTTTTGCGGTATAAGCTCTCTGAACTTTTTCCATCCTGTTCTGACTCTGGCTACTGTACTTTCAGAACACCCTCCACCACTGCTGATTTCGTCACCCAGGTAACTGAAAGTGTCTACTATTTCTATAGAACCATCTGGGCAATAGAAGGGGCTAGTATCCTGTGGACACTCGCTACCTATTGCACCTGAGCATCGGCCACATATAAAGTCTACGTTCTTAGATAGTTTACCTGTGATCCCACTACATCTTTTATGTACTCATACTTGGGACATAAAATTGAATTTCTGCCTACTCCTTTCCTACACACTGAGCAAGGCCATTTCCCTGAGAGTACCTGTGCCTTATTTTCCTTTCTACAAACTAGAACTTTAGTCTTAGACAAGTTAACTTTAAGGCCTTTTGATTCTAGGCTATGCTTCCATGTTTGGAATTTCTTTTCTAGTTCAGCCATTGATTCAGCTATGAGCGTTAGATCATCTGCGTATAGGAGTTCCCATGGGCAGCCGGTCTTGAACTCCTCTGTTATAGCCTGAAGGGCAATAATAAAAAGGAGGGGGCTAAGGACAGAGCCTTGGTGAACACCAACTTTTACACTAAATTCTTCACAATATTCATTGTTAATTCTAACCTTACTGACTGTTTCATTATACATAGCTTGTATAGCTCTCACAAGCCATTCATCTACACCTAGTTTTCTAAGAGCCCACCAGATAATGGAGCGGGGGACTCTGTCAAAGGCTTTTTCCAGGTCTACAAAAGCTAAGTAGAGGGGTTGACTTTTAGCTAGGTACTTCTCTTGTAGTTGTTGTACAAGGAAAAGAGCGTCTGTGGTACTTTTACCTGACACAAACCCAAACTGCATTTCATCTAGATCAATTCGCTCTCTGATTAGTTGCGCTATAACTCTTTCTGTGACCTTCATGACCTGGTCAACTAACTTAATGCCTCTATAGTTTCCTCTATCTAGAGCATCTCCTTTACCCTTGTAGCAGTTAACGATGATGCTGCTACGCCAGTTTTTTTCTATGACCCCATTCTGTATTACTTGGTTAACTATACGGGAGACCATAGTATGTCCCACCATTCCAGATGCCTTCAACATCTCAGCAACTATCTCCGAAGGCCCAGCTGCCTTGCTGGTCTTCATATCTTTGATTGTGTAGCAAGAGTTGCCTCCCTTGTTGTGACGATCACATCACCAATAGAGTAACGCTCTCTGGACAGGAAGTGGCTGGAGTTGCTTCCCGTTGGGGTGGCAGAGCCCTTTTTGTCACTTCCGTCCCAGGACCTATAAAGGAAATAACTTTCAGCTCTCTACCTCTCATTTGCCTTTCGGCTCCTGGCCTTCTAACATGCCTGGCCCTTCGGCCAGGCAGGTTCGACTGGCAACCCTAACATGGTCTCTTGCGAGTCAACTTCAAAACGGTAACAAATAACTTTACTTCATTCTTTCATCTACTTGTCAACCATACTGTTCTACATAACCTCCACTTGTTAATTAAACGTTACATACACAACCTAGTGTCTTGTTATATTCATACACACCAGTATTTTGTTATAATTGCCTTACTTATTATACTACCTTTAACTTGCACCGCTGGTCCTTCTATTGGATCGATTTGGGGCAGACTATCTTTTTCCCACTTATTCTCCTCATTTAATAGTCTCTCGTAGTGACACTTCCAGGCTATCTTCTTATCAGTATCAGTGAGGGCAAGTACACTGTTATCATTACGGACACACTTCTCCCCGACAATATCACGGTTTTCCTTGATACATTGTCTAGCAATCCTGAACACCTCGTGTTTTTTGGTCCTCACGTTGCAGAACATGCTTGAACTTTCTTTCCTCTGTTTCCCTTTTTGCAAGGTACACTTGTCTCCTAGCTTTTCTCCTGGCCACTTGATAGTGCTCTCTACTTCCCCCATCCTGCCATACTTTCCAAGCCTGCTTTTTGGCCTTGATTGTCTCTTCCACCTCACTGTTCCACCACCAAATTACTCTCCTCCTGCCAATAGGTCTGCTCCAGCCACAGATTTCATCCGTTGCTTTCAGCAGGTTCACTTTCAAGAATTGCCACTGTTCTTCTATATTGCACGTCTCTAATTGCTCTTCCTTATTGTCAAAGGCATCAAGTAATAAGCTTTTAAATTTGTCACTGGCTATGGGGTCCGTCAACTTCCATATTCTTCTCCTCAAGGTAGGCCTCCTCTGTCGTCGACTGTGAGGTAACTAACTACTAGGCTATGTTGGGAGGTGCATTCTTCACGGGGGAGGGATTTAGTGTTTACAACAGACACTTTGCCCTGTCTTCTAGTAAGGATATAATCTATCTGGCTGGCGTGTTCCCCTGATCTATAGGTGATCAAGTGGTTTTCACGTTTTTTGAAGGTTGTGTTACAGATAGTTAGGTTATTGGCGTCACAGAATTCCAGGATTCTGAAGCCTTCCGCATTTCCATTTCCAACCCCATAGCCTCCATGGATTTCATCACAGCCATCACTATGTTGTCCAACGTGGCCGTTTAGATCGCCAGCAATAATTAGGTAGTCGCTGTCGGTTATTTGGGAGGTAGTGTGCATTAGCGTCTCATAGAACCTGTCCTTTATAATGTCAGATTGGGGTGCATAAGCAGATATTATTGTCACAGTAGTTTTATTTAGAACTAGTCTTAATTCAATTATTGTCATTCACTCTATTTACGTCAATTACCTTATCTACCCATTTTTCAGCTAACATAATTCCTACCCCACCCAGTCTGTTGTCATTTCCCACCCAGAAAAGTTTATAGCATCGTTTTTTACCCACGATGAATGTGGCAGACCCCCCCCCCCCCTCTCCACACCTAGTCTCTTAAATACAACAAACATCAACTTCTCTACGTTCAAGCATCTCTACAACCTCATTTGAGCGACCTTTTAATGTGCCTACGTTCATGGTACCAACTCTGAAGTTGGGAGGGTGGAATGGATGGGTTAGAGGGGCAGGGAGGGGTGTGGGAGACGTAATTATGTTGGTCATTCGTGTCTGAAATAGAGAGGGGTCTTTGTATTCTCGTCCTGCAGCAGGACGAGAATATATATGTATGTGTATATATATATATGCATGTCACCATTATCTGTGTAAACCTAATATTACCTAAATTAACATAAATTGTGATTCTGTTTTTATTTAAAGGGACACAGATGTATAAGACTCCAAATTATTTTGAGTCAACCACATACTCCAGTCAGAAACTGGTCCCTGAAACGGAGACTCTGCACAATCGACATATTTGTAAAAAACTAGAGATTCAAATGAATGAGGAAGAATTATCGACAAGAAAACAGAGCCTGGAATCACAGCAGCTAGATTCTGATGTCTACCTTCTACATCCCACACCACAGCTGGGCAAGAGGAAGCCCCTCATTAATTACTCCAAAGACAACACAATTGATGAAATACCCAAGCCCCCGAAATTATCAACCCCAGTAAGATTTTTCTAAACTTATTTTCTGACTTCAACAATTCTCCTTGTTAAGGTTTTTAAGACCAATTTACAGGCATCACAGTTTTCTTCTGTTTCTCAGCTTCACATATTGTCTCTGTCCTTTCTTCACATCATCATCACTGTGTAATGTCCCCACGTTAGCATGGGTTAGACAAGTTGTCCTGTTGTGAGACAAGCCAGGTCATCTGACCATGTCTTGCTCATACAGAACTGATCTTGGCTTGGTTTCTACAGTTGGATGCCCTTCCTAACACCAACCCCTTCAAAATCAATAAATCTATTGAGTATTGATCAGTCTATTCCAGATAAATTAGCTCATGTTGCATTCCTGCAGATACATCAACAGATTTCTTATGTATGAGTGTGTCCGTGTGTGTGTGTGCGTGCGTGTATATATATATATACATACAGGGTGTCCCAAAAATGTATACACACTTCAATTAGAATGATGTTGAAGTGTGTATACATTTTTGGGGACAGCCTGTATATATATATATATTTCTATATGAGTGAGAAACCCATATGATCTGACTTGTCTCACAACAGGACAACTCGTCTAGCCCATACTAGAATGGAGAATGGACATGAAACAGTGATGCTGATGATGATATACACACACACAACCTAAGTGAAGGTAATAAATGGTGTGTTACATTGGTGTAATTTGATGACTCAAATGTAGTGGAACAAGTAGAAAAATGGGACACTAACAGAAACAGGAAGAGAAAAACATGGGGAAATGGGACACTAACAGAAATGGACATTTGTCATCTGTTTTTATGTTCTCTGTTAGGTTTGTCTCTCTGTTGTTTTGGTTTTTTTCCAAACAAATCCTGATCAATTTTGGCATTACTATCGTGGTTCGAACTACAGAGTAGGGTTCCTGACCTTTCCCAGCAAAATACCATGGGTCCAGAGTTGTCATTTGATAATTGGAAGGCTCTGATGTGGTTTGTCCTGTTTTCTACCTGGTCTCTCTGTCCCACTTGTTTCAATACTTTGCAGCGTTCTTCCATTTCACATTTATAAAGTAGTAGTAGAGGTACCACAATAAACAGCACCCTGACCACACTGCCAGGTGGTAGTAGAGGTACCACGATAAAACACACCTGAAGTACACGTGAAGCAGTTGGTATAGAAACCATCCCAGAATGGAATGTCTGAGCAAGACACAGTCATGTGATCTATCAGGCCTCTGACTGTGACAAGTCTTCTATAACAGCCCATCTGACTATGACAAGTCATCTTAACTAGAGATAAAACATGATGATATCAATGTTGATTTCCATTTCAGATAGTTCCATCACATCTTCCAAAGTCAAGCCACAGAAATAAGTCTGTTGATCTACAGACAGAAGTCCTGGTCCCAGAGGTAAATATGCCAAGCCCTCCTTTACTTCACATGGCTGACACACTGCTGTGCAAGAATTCTACGAGCTTTCTCTCAAACACATCTGTGTTCTTTGAATCTAATAAAGAGAATATAGACGAAATTGAAATCCCAAAACCTCCAAAACTAAACTTCCGTTATGATACGAGGCTCAGTAGACCCAAGAAGGACATTTAAAAAGTTGGTCAACAATTCTTTTTGGACTTTTACTTTTAATAAAACCTTTTTTATTCTTATTAATGTAAATATGACCAGTGGTGATTATTGAAATTGTTTGTATCATCATCATCATCATTATTATCGATTAACGTCCATCTTCCAAGCTGTACATATACTTCAGTTTGTACCCGTGGGAAGTTGGGTCTTCTGTATTACTGCACATCACCAGAGATCCCGGTCATGTGTCATCTCTGAGAGGTGGGCAAGGTCAGCTCTTATCACCTCATCCCAAGTCTCCCCACTCCATGGCTTCCAACGACTTTGAGCGCTCCGCACCTTTCTATGCAGCTGTCATCCTTCATACGCATCACATGTCCATACCAACGCAACCTCCTCTCCTGCAGACAGCATTTGATTCCTCTTATGCTTAGTCTCTCTCACAGTTCATTTATTTTTCGCCGTTCCCATATATTACTATTACACATCCATGAGAGCATGCAGGCTAGCAGTGGCAGTAGCTCCCTGAACTTCTTCCATCCCATTCTTACCCTGGTTACTGCACTTTCAGAACACCCACCTCTGCTGCTAATTCGGTCACCTAGGTAGCAGAAGCTATCTACTGTTTCTACAGAACCCTCTGAGAATTTGGTGGTGCTTGTTTCCTGTTGTCACTTGCTGCTTGCTGTTCCAGTGCAACTGCCACACGTATACCCTACATTCTTAACTAAACTTCCTGAGATCCCACTACATCTCTTGTGTACTCACAATTTGCATATGGGGCAGAGGATGGAATTTCTACCAATGCCTTTCCTACATACTGAGCAAGGCCATTTCCCTGAGGGGTTTTGTTTTCTCTTCTACTTACTAGGAGCTTAGTCTTTGTCAGGTTGACTTTGAGCCCCCTTCTTTCTAGGCCCTGCTTCCATGTTTGGAATTTCTTTACTAGTTCCACCATAGATTCAGCTATAAGTGTAAGATCATCCGCGTACAGAAGTTCCCATGGACAGCCGGTGTTAAACTCCTCTATTATAGTCTGCAATACTATAATAAACAGGAGCGGGCTCAGGACAGAGCACTGGTGAACACCAACCTGTATGCTAAATTCCTCGCTATAGTCATTGTTAACCCTAACTTTGCTGACTGCTCCCCTACACATGGCTTGTACAGCCTTCACAAGCCACTCATCTACTCCTAGTTTTCTAAGAGCCCACCAAATTATGTCACAGGACACTGTGGAAAGCTTTCTCCAGATCAACAAATGCTAGGTAGAGAGGCTTACTTTTAGCTAGGTACTTTTCCTGTAACTGACTCACAAGGAAGAGGGCATCAGTGGTGCTTTTGCCTGGCACAAATCCAACCTGCATCTCATCTTGATTTACCGTCCCTAATTAACTGTGCTATAACTCTTTCTGTTACTTTCAGGACCTGGTCCATCAGTTTTATACCTCTATAGTTAACTCTATCTAGCACATCCCCTTTACCCTTGTAGCAGTTGACAATGATGCTGCGCCACTCATATGGTATGACGCCATCTAGTATTACTTGGTTAACAATACATGTGGTTATGGTGTGACCTACCGACCCAGATGCCTTCAGCATCTCAGCAACTATTCCTGATGGACGGGCTGCTTTCCCAGTTTTCATATCCTTAATTGCCTTACTTACTACACTGCTGCTGACTTGTACTGCTGGGCCTTCAATGGAGTCTGCTTGGGGTAGGGTCCATTTCTCCTATGCATTCTTTTCATTTAGTAATCTTTCATAATGGCTCTTCCACGCAGCTTTCTTCTCAGCATCTATGAGAGCAAGTTCACCTTTATCATCCCGGGCACACTTCTCTCCAATGACATCACAATTTTATCTAACACACTGCCTCGCAATCTTGAACACTTCCTGTTTCTGGTCCTCACGCTGCAAAACACGCTTGAATTTTCTATCCTCCACTTCCCTTCTAGCTAAGTATACTTGTCGCCTAGCTTCTCTCCTGGTCTCTATGTAATGTACCCTGCTTCCCCCATTCTTTCCATGCCTGTCTCTTGGCCTTAACTGCCTCATCTACCTTATTGTTCCACTACCAAGTCACTCTCCTCCTCCCTGTGGTCTTGCTCCAACCACAAATCTCATCCGTCACCTTTAGTAAGTTATTTTTTAGGAACTCCCAGTGCTCTTCTGTATTGAATGTCTCTGTTCTTCTTTACTGTCATAGGCATCGAGTAAAAAATCCTTAAATCTGTTACTGGCTGAAGGTTCTTTCAGCTTCCAATCTTTCTTCTCCAGGTTGCCTTCTGTTTCAAAGTTCGTCTAGCTCTGACAATGAGGTCACTGACTACTAGGCTGTGTTGGGAGGTACATTCCTCACCTGGTTAACAACCATCCATCTATCTCGTCCTCTGGCTAGTATGCTCCCCGGATCTATAGGTTGTCAGGTTTTTTGAAGTTTGTGTTACATATCAACAGGTCATTGGCATCACAGAACTCTAGAAGCCTGTAACCTTCTTCATTTCTTACACCAAACAGCCTCCATGGACTCTGTAGAAGCCATCACTATGTTTCCCAACGTGTCTGTTAAAGTCCCCTGCAACAAGTAGGAAGTCATTGTCATTTGTTAGAGTGGTAGTATGCATTAGGAACTCGTAAAACCTATCCTTAAGTTCGTCTGGCAACCCAGATTGGGGTGCGTAAATGGATATAATTGTTTTATTTAGTACTAGTCTGAGTTTAATGATTCTTGCGTTCACCCTGTTCACTGAGATTACCCATTTGTCAGCTAGTATACCCACACCACCCAGAAATATTTGCAGCACTATTTTTTACGAACGAGGAGTCTAGCAGACTCTCCTCTCCCTCTAGTCTCTTGCACACAACATACAACGAGGAGTCTAGCAGACTCTCCTCTCCATCTAGTCTCTTGCACACAACATACATCAACTTCCTTTCACTCTAACATCTCCCGTTCTTCCTTTCATTGTGCTCACGTTGATGGTGTCTATTTGGAATTTTTGGAGTTTGACGTCAATAGGGGAGGGTGTATGTTTTCTGTATCTGAATTAAGGATTCGTATGGTTGCCTGGAAACGTGTGAATTCATATTCATTCCAAGTTGTTCATCATCTTCAGCTCATCCATAGACAATGATAGAGAGATTTCTCGAGAGGAGAATGGTTAAGAAAGATAACTAGTAGTAGCAGGTGATGGATGAAGGTATAATAATAATAATGAAATTATTGTGTAAAGTGCTCAGGTGCACTACAACTCGTCAAAGGTGCATGTATAGTACATAGAATAATATACAAATGTCAGGGAAGTGTATGACTCATGATATATGTGTGTATGTGTATGGAGGGGGAACATTAGGTGGAGGTTTTAAAGGATGCAGTGTCTCGACAGCTAACAACTGATGCAGGTAGTTTGTTCCATGCTTCAGCAACTCTGAAAAAATGTTTCCGAAAGTCATGTTGTGGTTTGATTGGTCAGTAAGTCTATAGTGGTGTGTGGGGGTGGCAGGAGGGAAAATGTGAGATAGATTAATAAGTCTAGATGGGGCGGCAAAGAAAAAATTGATGAATTTATACAGACATATGTGGAATATGTTAAAACCAGCTTGCTTCATGATTTGTAAAATGAGTGCAAGAATAATAATAAACAGGGAGATATAATGTGAGAGATATGTAGAGGGAATGAGGTAGCCTTATGTTCGAGGTAAGTAGGGGAAATAGGGAGATATAATGTATGTAGAGGGAAAGTAGAAAAATCTCGAAGTCTGATGGCGAAGAAAGAAAAGAATTTATAGACATATTTCATTATTATTATATGTGGAATACGTTAAAACCAGCTTCCTTCGTAATTTGTAGAATGAATGTATTTCACAAAATATTGTATTATACCAATTTTCAAATAAAAGTTTTCTCCTATTTTTCTGTGGTGTGTTGAAAGACGGAGTAGAAGAGAATTAAAACAATGGTCTGAGAAGGTCAACAGTTATGAGAAGTGACCATCAATAACTAGAGATGGTCAACAGTCACTAATGAAGGAATAAATTAGTTTCCTAATAAAACCAAAGTGAAACTCAATTGCGATGATTTTATTGGTAAAATATAAGAATATGTTTCAATAGTTCGAGACTTGAGAGGAATGTTGAGTTTAATACAAAAATGGAGTCTGCTAAACAGAGATGGTACAACACATCCTCCCATCTGACTGCATCACACCCAATCTCTTTTCCTCCTTAAAACTTACTTCAAAGCCACCACCATGACACCCAAGTACAATGAGCACCTTAATGCTACTATATATATATACACACACACACACATAGTCATGTAGGTGTCCACACTGTAAATATGGTTGGCATTAGGAAGGGCATCCAGCCATAGACAGTTCTGTATGAGCAAGACATGGTCACCTGACCTGACTTGCCTCAAATGCGACAACCCATCTAACCCATCCTAGCATGGGATGATATATATATATTGTTTCTACTTTTGGCACAAGGCCAGCAATTATCCCAGTGTATTACTGGTACTTTATCGACCCTGTAAGGTTGAAAGGCAAAGTTAACCTCAACGTGATATGAACTCAGAACGTAAAGGGCCGTATATAGATAATTGTTTCTACTTTAGGCACAAGGCCAGCAATTACCCAGTGCATTACTGGTACTCTATTTTATCGATCCCGTAAGGATGAAAGGCAAAGTTAACCTCGGCGGGATTTGAACTCAGACCGTAAAGGGACGTAACTATGCTGGAAAGCATGGCGTCCGACCCTCTACACCAATCCACCGAATGCATGGTAATCATATTTTGATGTCAGATAACAGACATTGTCTATTACAATTAAATGCCACCAAACACAAATGTTGTCAGCACACATTTGAGACATAATAGATTAATTACTGTACAACACTAATGTGACTGTATAGATTACTTTACAACACTAGTGTGACCATGTATACATCAATCAGCATTGGGTGTATATATCAATTAATGTTTATAAAGGACTTCAAAACATACACACATACTATATATATGTTCACACATACATGTTATAATGTTCTATTCCAAGCTAAGATTCTGTGTTTCTAGGAAAGCTGGAATTGCAACAGATTTGAGACTAAATTTTCAATATAATTTATTACAGCTGCTAAGATAAACCCAGCAGTTCAGTATGGTTTTTCCATTTGCACAGCTAAACCAATATATATATATTGTGCAGAGATGCTATAAAATAGGGTGAAACAAGCAACTTCTTTTTCTGTCTTGAAGGATCTTCCTATTTCCACACAGTAACACACCACTATATATATATATGTATTAACTTTATCCCCTCACCACTCCATAATAGTCCAACAGATCGCTTACATATACACAATGTTTGTATGTGTATATATGTAAAAGGTAAACAGCAATAACAACACAATAGCAGGAAAATAGTCTTAACGAGTCAGGCATATATATATATATATATATATATATATATATATATATATACAACTAATGAAATCAAAACATATCAAATATGTTTAGAATGCTTATTGAGAAACACAAAACAAGTTCAATAGACTTAATAACCAAATGAAAGAGATATATGTATATATATATGTCGAGAGAAAGAATCATGTATGGTATAAGAAACACGGTATATTGTATATATACCAAATACATATTCTATAGAAGGATGACAGCTGCATAAAAAGGTGCAGAGCACTAGAAGTCGATGGAAGCCGTGGAGTAAGAAGACCTGGGATGAGGTGATAAAAGCTGACCTTACCCAATTACACCTCTCAAAGGCGATGACACACGACCGTGACTTCTCGCGTCACCCAGTAACACAGAAGACCCAACTTCCAACAGGAACAAGCTGAAGCATATAGACAATATGCCCCCACACCCTTCCACTGCAAAGTGGTCATGGAGGTGCCACGGCAAAAAAGCACCCAGCACTCACTGTAAAGTGGACGCAGAGGTGCCACGGAAAAAAAAGCACCCATCACTCACTGTAAATGAGGTTGGTGTTAGGAAGGACATCCAGCTGTAGAAATCAGTTCCTGTATGAGCAAGACAAGGTCAGCCGACCGGACACTGCCCACAACAGGACAATCTGTCTAACCCATGCTAGCGTGGAAGAATGGACGTAAAACTGATGATAGAAGAATACATTATATACAGTGTTTCTTATAGGATATATGGTTCTCTACATATAGTTCTGAGGATACATGAGCTTTTGTTTGTGTGATTGTATGAGGCTGCAGAACTCCCATTGATCAATCTGCAAATCAATAATTTTGCTCTCTGAAACGATCATAAATCAATCAATGTATTAACTACTTCACCTTTCACTGTTTATATTTTATATTTATGTGTGTATATAAAGTAGTTATAAGCTGGGGTATATATGTTGGATTCACTGAAAAGCTATACATTGCATGCCAAATCATATATAAACACACACATGTATATATAAACATACAGACACACACTCACATATATTAATTCTAAACTTTAGAAGTATCCATGACAATTTCTTCTTTCTTCAGATGAGTCAGCAAATCTGTAACTAGGCTGGAAGCTGTCACCTTTTGACACTCTAAATAATTGATACTGTTCTTTTCTGAATCATCTAAGAAGTATCTATAGTTGACCATTATACTGCATGACTGACCAAGGCCCCTTGGTGAAATATCAGCCAACCAGTTGATACGCCATAACACAGCACCGTTGCCTAAATGGAAATTTGCTGTTGACAAAAAGAAAAGAAAAAATTTTATTGAAAATATAATTAGTAATAAAAGTTTCAATTTTACTGGAAGTGCACAAATATTGAAGGGACAGATTTTGATAAATTATATTGACTCCTGTACTTGATCAGTACCAGTAATAGACTGCGGTTGATCTAATTGACTTTCCCCTCCCCCAAAATTATTGGCCTTGTATGTAAATCAGAAACCATTATTAGTACATTAAAAGTTTAAGCAAACAAATTCTGCTTTGACCCTTAACTTTTAATCTGTGCTAATAATAAATATTTGCTCTACAGGTTTATATATATAATCATTGTCTAACCCATGCTAGCATGGAAAATGGACGTTAAACGAAGATGATGATGATTATCAAGTCCTCTGGATTTTAGTCTTTGTATTTATTATTACTACTATATATATATATATCAAGATTAAACTAGAGTACTCAATACTTGAGGTAGTAGAGTCTGACATATATTCAATGTGCTCTGCCTTTTGTAGACGCTATGATCGAACCTATATATTATACCTGATAGTATACAGTTCTCTGCTATAGATCAGGCAATATATCAATATGATCAACCCTCCGATCGTAAAACAATGAAATCAATAGGTAAAATAACTTGCCTTCCTTATTATCATTGTTAAACTAATATCTAATCCTCATCATCGATTAACGACTCGCAGTAGCATCGGTTAGACGGGTGTGTCCCAATTACAGGCAAGTTGGGTCAGGTGACCATGTCTCGCTTGTATAGGAAAGTTTCTGGCTGGTTTTCTGCCCTTCCTAACGCCAACCACATTGACAGTGTGCTGAGTACTTTTTGTGTCTCTACAAGATGGTGTAGAACAACAAAGGAGAGACAGTAAAAACCCAGCCACAGAATGTGTGACAAAAGAGCTTTCACTATATACAAACAACCTTCCAGTTATCCAACCAACCAACAGGTGCGTGTGTTTTTGGCAACATGACCTTCCCAAAGTATAACAATATCTGTTTCAACACATGTTTTCAGATAAGAAATTTCGCAAAACAAATTATATATATATATAATATGAAGAAAGTAGCCTCAGAAATTAAAGATACATATGGCAGGGTAATCATAATAATTTCTACTTTAGACAAGGCTGCAAGGACCAACTTAAACCCCAGTTCTTGACTGCTAATTAATTTTATCGACCCCAGAAGGATGAAAGATAAAGTTGACCTCGTCAGGATTGAACTCAGAATGTAAAGAACCAGAACAAATACCACAATGGCATTTTATTGGATACTCTACCGATTCTGCCACAAATGCTTTGTATATACTTTTCAAGGGAGATAATTAAATGACAATATTTATACTTCGCTTACCTCCCTTGTTCTGATTAAATTTTGTTATTCAAGATCGGAAAACAACCAGAAATTTCATACACAATATTAAATAAATACTAAACTCAAAAAGCATATTATTTTACACAATATAACAAGCTCACCAGAGCCGGTGTCATGATAAAATAAATGCACCCAGTACACTCTATAAAATGTCTTGAGTTAGCAAAGACATCCAGTCGTAGAAACCATGCCAAAAAATAGGATCTACTTAACTGTGGTACAGGACCAGATTTATTTGTAATTGCAGTGGAGGGCCCCACCAACGACAGCCGTAACAATTTATTTTTAGTTTTAGGATGGTTAGAATTTTTGAATTTAATACCTGTATGTAAAATTAGCAAAATGTCTACTCCCAGTTGACAGCACGTTTTTTCGTATCCCGTAAATGTAACCAGATTTGGATTTGTTACCATTATAGTGACATAATATATAATTTGTTTAGAAAACCCTAATTTGATTTCTATTCCTATTACTGTGATAACATGAATTGATTTTATTCCTGGAAAACGAAATACCAATAGATGTTTATATAAATCGTTGATAAACATTCGGTAAAGTTTCGTTGTTTTTTTTTTTAGTTTCTTGATAAAATAATTTTTTTTAATTCATCGGATTTATTTATGGTAATAGAAAGTATTTCAGAAGACACCAGTGGTCAAAGCTGTTTTACAGTGTTTCATTTTGTTGCTTATATTTTCTTTTACGATCGGTCACCTTGAAGGTTAAAACTAAAATTGGACATATCTCTTATTTAGACGAGTTAAACTTGTACCTACTCAATAAAATAAATATCCTGAAGCAACCGAAAGTTATATATCCTTCTAAAGATTGCTGCTAACATAAAATAAATATATAAAGTCTATTTTAAAAAAGATTATGTTAGTCTAAATACACTGCATTTCCTTGTGTTTACTTACGATTCTGTTGTTTAACCCCAGGCCAGCTCTTATCGAACAAACCTATGATCAAAAGCTTTCTAGTGGTGACCACCCCATCTTTCTTTTTTAATTCAAGCATCGTATGTTGTTTTCCCTATTTTAAGACTACAGTGTGTGATTTGAGGGATATTTCTTGTAGGTTAAAAAACCACGTGTATGTCACATCGACATTCTATTAGTTTTATAATAAAGATTGTCTTTATTGGTCTATGATTGGAATAAGAAGTTCAATTGTCCCCGACAAGGAAGGTCGCTTGACCACGTCTTGACCGAACAAAATATAATATTTTCACCAAAAACTGCCCTTTAAACACATGTCAGATGGATTACAATATTCATTATCACAATTACTTTCACTGTTCCCTGACAACTAGTACCAGTTTCAAGATAGAATTATTTTAACGAAGTATATATAATTTGACTTGATTTTCGCCAACAAACCACGTGTGGGCATGGACGGGGAAAAAAGGGAAAAAACAAAACAAATCACTACATCCCTTAAGGATCGCAGTAAGTACTCCACAAAACATATAAACAACAATATACACACAGACTTATATACAGATATATACCATATGCATATACACACACGTGAAAAGAAACCACACTATTTCGTGTGAGACACTATACCGGCCAATGTTACCAATTTACATTGGTAAAATATTTCTTAACATTGACCTCGCTTCTAACCCACATACACCTTTTAATTATATATATATATACTAGCAGCTGAAAGTTAATAATTTGAAAAAAAAATATTATTGAAAGTTTACTATAAAGAAGCAGTATCAGGGGAAAAAAACCTTATTTCGCTGTTAATAAACAGCTGCCTTCTACAGTACGTTTCATTTAACTTACGCAGCATATTTATTTGTTTACATGTAATGTAATTCAGACTCTTCTGTACACACACAACATTTAGGAAAACGGAAACAAAATACACAAACAAACAGACATTTTATTTCTATCGTAATCGAGTGCGCTAAACCTATATTGTTTACATTCTGTGTTTTTCTACGGATGGGTAGAAATAACAAAATTGCCATGGTGATATCCATCGATGAAATATGCGACAAAACCGGTCGATGTCCCAAGATAGAACATTGCCCAGAAAATCACATCTGCCATATCTGTGCGGAACCTGAAAACTCGTTCCGTAATCGCTGGGTCGAATGTGGAACCTGTCGCATCTCTGTCTGCCTTCAATGCGCCACAGGCTTCCGGAGGATCCCAGGCCAAAAAAAGAGACATCATAATGCTATGATGGATGGAATATGGGAGATGGTCCAGCTAAAATCCTGGTCCTTTCAGTGTCTGGCCTGTGTGCCTGCCTCCACTAATGTTATTAATGTTATTGAAAAACAACAACAACAACAAAAACCAATGACTGTGTCTTCCTCTACCATTGTTACTGAACAACGGCAAAAACCTATGACACTGGCTTCTACTGCTATTCCTGTGGGAGAACATCAGAAACAACAACAACCCATGTCTTCCACTCCCAGTACATCTCGACACCAACAACTGGTGACTGTGTCTTCCCCGAGGAACATCATCATCACCAACAACAACAACAGCAACAACCTGCGACTGTGTCCTCCCCTGCCATTCCCGTGGAGGAAAATCACCAACAACAGCAACAACCTGCGACTGTGTCCTCCCCTGCCATTCCCGTGGAGGAAAATCACCAACAACAGCAACAACCTGCGACTGTGTCCTCCCCTGCCATTCCCGTGGAGGAACATCATCATCACCAACAACGACAGCAGCAGCAACAACAACAACGACAACCGACCAGTACAGATTTTGCGGAACTGCAACTAATGATTTCTGCTCTGAGAAGGGAAGTTGCAGGAATAGAGGCAAGCATTCGGGTAGGACCCCACAATGAGGGGTCTTATCGGAATGCCTTGCTAAAGAATCTCCCTGTACCTCTTGCTGGAAAGACTGAAAAGACTGCGGAATCTGCTACCCATGAAGTGATTGCCATTGGGGTACCAGAGGACAAGGCTGATCTTCAGGCATTTGCTGCCAGCTCAGCCAAAGACCTAGGCTGTGTTCCCCCAAAGGGTGGTCGACCTGGTCCAAAACCCAGACTCATCAGGCTGTCTTTCTCGGACCCCGCAGAGGCAACCTCATATCATCTGGCCTCTGCTAAAGCTGGGCGTGAAAATCGGATTACCTTCCGAACACGCCCAGGCCTACCACCCCATGTATGTCCAAAACTACGTGCTGCAGCTTCCTTGAATCGGAACTCAGCACAAGATGAAAGTTTCAGTCTGCGTGATGATGGGCAGATCTGGAGGTTTGTCAAGGCTGGTGAAACGTGGAAGAGAGATACCAGCTGGTCTGAGTGTGATCTACCCGCAATAACTGGCAATGTAAAAACTGCTACAACTCTGGGAAACTAAACCAGAACAACCTGCCACCCTCTACACACCATCATAAACTGCGAGCAGGGTACAAATTGTTGTCCTTAAATGCTCGCAGTTTATGCAACAAGATACATCTGTTCGAATCCTACGTCAGAAGCATCGACCCTGACTTCATCACAGTCACGGAAACATGGGCACATTCCTTACTCTGTGATGGGGTTTTCACCATTACTGGGTACAACCTTTTCCGCAAGGACCGCATTAACCGCCGTGGTGGTGGTGTGATGGTCTACGTTCGTTCAAACTTTTCGGTAATTCCTTGCGTTGATTTGAACGAATCACAGGAAGAAGTTTTTTTCTGTGACATACGTATGACCATGTCAACACTTCTGCTTGGTGTTGTTTATCGCCCCCAAACTACCATCAGGACACACAGCTTTGCGATATCCTCAGAGTTGCTACCAAGAAAACAGCCACTTATGTGTTTATTGCAGGTGACTTCAATCATCCTGAGATCGATTGGGAAACCTTTCGTTGGCCACAGGGTGCAAACGATTTCCTTGAACTAGTGCTGGACTCAAACTGGTCACAAGTAGTCACCTCTCCAACAAGAGGTGACAACACTTTGGACCTGATCTTCACCACTACTCCTGAAGTGGTTATCAGTTGTACTACTGAGGAACCTCTAGGCGACTCTGATCATGCTATGATCATTGCCAATCTGGCACTTGAGGGCAGCAACAAAAACCAGGGCCATCTCCAATCTGCTTGCTTTGATTGGAAGAGGGCAGATTGGAACTTGTACTGCACTGAGCTACAGCGCCCAAACTGGCATGAGATGTATAACTCTGGAGATGTGAACTCTATACTCCAGAGCATCCTGGACTCAATATGGATAGCGTGTGCAGCATCAGTGCCACGGAAGCGGAAAAATAACCACCCCAAAAGTGCAATCTGGGAAACTTCAGCGGTCCGACTTGCCAGGAAAGAACGTCGGAACGCTGAACGGGAATATAAACTGCATAGATCAGATGCCAACAGAAAAAAGCGGAATAAATCTTCTAACCATCTCAAGCAAGTGACAAAGAAGGCAGTGCTTGAATTTGAACAGTGCATCGCAACCAATCCTGACAGTAAGGTGTTCTGGAAATATGTTCATTCAAAGCAGAGACCTCACTCTCCAGTTGGTCCTCTTCGCAATCCCCACACAAGCCAGATCACTGACGATCCCAAGGAATGCGCAGAACTCATTGCTGAGTGCTATGCAAGTATTTTTACTGTTGAAGACCAGAATGTACCATCTCCACCATCTCTAACATCAAATTCCATAACAACTATGGAATTTACACCTGCAATGTTGCGACGTCACCTTAAGAATAAGCGCAACTATGCCTCCCCTGGTCTTGACGGTGTGACATACCTGCTTCTCAAACGTGGCGGGGATTTCCTTTTGCGCCAGCTTTCTTTTTTCTTTCAATACTGTCTCAGCAATGGTGCTACTCCGGAGCAGTGGAAAACTGCCAGTGTCATTCCCCTGTTCAAAAAGGGCAACCGCATGTCACCTGTCAACTATCGTCCAGTCAGTCTTACTAGCTGTATGGCCAAACTGATGAAATCCTGTGTCAGAGAAACACTTTGGAACTTCTGGAGCTCTCACAGCCTCATCCGGCCCTCACAGTTTGGATTTATCCTTAACTCCAGCTGCTGTGATCAGCTTATCGAGTTTCTTGAGGACATCACCCGGATCACTGACAGCGGCTCATGGGTGGATGTTGTTTACCTTGACTTTGCTAAGGCTTTTAATTCTGTGCCACACAAAAGACTTATGGCAAAACTCTCTGCAATGGGTGTGAGGGATGATCTTTTCGACTGGCTGAAATCCTTCATTCTCAGCCGAAAGGAAGTAGTCACGGTTCTAGGACAGCATTCTTCACCATATGAGATGTCATCTGGTGTACCACAGGGATCTGTTCTTGGTCCTCTTTTGTTTGTGGCATATATTAATGACATAGATGCCAACTTACAGAATGCCACGGTACTAAAATATGCAGATGACATTAAGCTGTACCTTGAAATCAAAAGGACTGATCCTGAAATTTACAACTCTTTCCTACAATCAGACCTGGACACAATGCAGCAATGGATCACAGACTGGCAACTGAAGCTGGCTGTGGACAAGTGTACCACCATGCATTTTGGAAGGAAAAATCCAGCGTCCACATACTCCCTCCACAACACTGACATCAAAAAGTCCTCTTGTGAACGTGACCTGGGCATTACTGTCAGCAATGATTTGCGTTGGACAAAGCATGTCTCTAAGATTGTCAAGAAGGCCGAGGGTGTCTTGGCATCACTCAGCAAGACCTTTGTTAGCCGCTCTCCAGCCATCTATTTAAAACTGTATACAGCTATGGTGCGACCACACTTGGAATTCGCATCATCAGTCTGGAACCCCTATCTTGCTCGGAACATTGACCTCCTGGAAACTGTTCAGAGACGTGCAACCAAGCGCATACCCTCCATCAGACACCTACCATACTCTGAACGCCTTGCTTCCCTGGGCATGGATTCATTGAAGCTCCGACGTCTGGCAATGGACTTGGTGAATACCCACAAAGTTTTTAACCATCTCGCCAACTGCAACCCTGAGCACCTCTTTGATCTCCATGTGTCTAACACACGTGGACATGCCTACAAGATAAGAAAACAGCACAGCTCCCATGACTTTCGCAGACATTTTTTCACGCTCAGAGTTGCTGAAGCATGGAACAAACTGCCTGCGTCAATTGTTACCTGCCGAGACACTGCATCCTTTAAGACACTCATGCTTCCCAAAATACGCCAAAACTACACCTGATGTACCCTTTCCATACACATGCACACATGTGTGTATCATGACTCGTGCACTATTCATTTTACTGATGTTTGTGCATTGCCCTATGTACTGTACATGCACTTTTTTGATGAGTTGTGGTGCACCTGGGCACTGTGCACAATATTTCGTTATTGTTATTATATCATGACTCATACACTGTTTATTTTCCTGACATTTGTACATTATTCTATGTACTATACATGCACCTTTGATGAGTTGTAGTGCACCTGAGCACTGTACACAATAATTTCATTATTATTATTATTATTATTATTATATAACTTTTCAATTCCAATTACTTGTACCAAGCTAACTTTGATATGTAAAATTGGGTGATATTCTAATTTTTTGTGTATGAGGCTGCCCGTCAAATCTGAAGTGACCAAGGTAAAAATCCAACCTTTTTGACATATAAGACAGTAACTCCAGTTAAGAACTGACTTGCCTTGTCGCCACCAATCTAACCCAGTGCTGTTGAGGGCGCTAATTATAATATAAGTATATACTGTATTTGATAGTTTATAAGACGTACATGCTTTTCGAAAAAATGTCCCTGCATCTTATAAGGTCAATAGTTGGTTAGGTTCTTGTGAAGTTGTAGTGTTGCAATGGTCCTTAACCCTTTAGCATTTAAACCAGCCATATCTAGCCAGAATTCTTTCACCCCTTTCTGTTCAAACTGACCATAACTGGCCACTCATACATAAGTTAAAGTATTGTTCTCAAAATAAATAATATCAAAATCTCATAGAATCGATATTATGTGAGGTAAAGCCTTTCCTATGAAAATACAATAGTAAATATAGAGTAATGTAAATGCTAAAGGGTTAAGTTAAACTGCAAACATCTCTGTAAATGTGGTGATTGCTTCTACACCAACAAAAGCTACAATTTTAATAAATTTTATGATGAATAAAATTAGTAAATTTTTAAAACAAAAGAAAGTGAAAATAAATTAAGTATTTCAACAAAAAATACGATGTATACAACACATTTCTGGCAGGTGAGTGTAGTGGAGCAACATGAAATAAAGAGTCTTGATTAAAGACACAACACCAGGAATTGAACTCACGACCCAAACACACAAACCACTAAACCATGCTCCTTCACAGACATAATAAACATACGAGGGCAGGCTGAAAAGTTTATAGACTGATTAAAAATGAGTGATGCTAGAGCTGTGAGTGAAATCTTGCATGCATTAATTTCAACTCTTCTTCTTAATAACTTGATTGTTTCTTTCCTAGAAGTATGTTGAAAAATAAACCTCATTTGGTCATTCCATGCGAGTATCTTGGTCAGCCTATGAACCTTTCAACAAACTTGAGAGAAGTCACTCACCAACAGGATTCAGAGCGTATCCTCTCCGTTTCTCAACATAGAGATAATGTGCACATAATTTCATCAATGGCTTCTTCAACAACACAGCCAGTTGTTCCTCCTGGTACCAGGAATTGGTTTGAAGTCTCTTCTTAAATTTTTCAAGGCCAGCCATAGAATTAAGATCAAAATAAGCTCCGAGATTATAAACATCTTCGGGAGAAAATAAAGACATGTCTGTCTGTTCTCCAAGTTCTGGAAAGATATAATATGAAACATTGACAATCAGAATCATCACCAATACCATCATCACCACCATCACCACTACTACCATCATCACCACTACCATCATCACCACCACCATCACTACCACCTCCACCATCATCATCACTATCACCACCATCACTACCACCTCCACCACCACCCAGACTCCCAGCCCTTCCCTGATTATATAATAAATCTTTCTTACGTATCAGTTGAATCTTCTTGGTAATTTCTTTAAGTAGCCAATCTTTAAAGCCAGGAATTGGTGACAGACTTGTGAAGACGGCCATGTGAGGGAATTCTGCTTGTAATTCTCTCACGACTCTCTTGATTAAGTAGTTGCCAAGGTCAACACTTTGCAGGCCTGGAACAACAACAACAATGGGTTCTGCTTTAGGCGCAAGGACAGCAAATTTTTTTTTGGGGGGGGTGACCACAGTGTATGACTGGTACTTTATTTTATCAACCCCATAAGAATGAAAGGCAAAGCTAACTTCGGTGGGATTTGAACCCAGAACGTAAAGGGCCATAACTCAATAACACAATCATCCGCCATTGAATAATAATAATAATTGTTTCTACTTTAGGCACAAGGCCAGCAATTACCCAGTACATTACTGGTACTTTATTTTATCGACTCCGTAAGGATGAAAGGCAAAGTTAACCTCAGCGGGATTTGAACTCAGATCGTAAAGGGACGTAACTATGCTGGAAAGCATGGCGTCCGACCCTCTACCGGTACTGCCAATTCACCGCCCTTGAATAATAATAATAATAATAATTTTCTTTATTGGTCACATGGGCTGACATGTAGGGGGCAATGGGGGGGGGGGGGGGGTTACAATAAGCTCGAGTAAAAATTCACAATGGCTAAACCAATTTAACAATGAAGATATAAAATAAACTAAGCATGAATATAACAAAATAAATTCCCCTATAGGGGGTGGACAACCCAGGGGCTACTCAGGTACCCCACCAATCCTGAATTACTCTGCTCTTCAAGCGCACCCAGGGAGAGCACCCTTGACCTCAAATTAGCTAGCCTACCATGGTCAATAATAACAACAGTAGTTAAAATACCTCTTTGTGTGGATGTGATAGAATAAAATACAGCTGTGGAAATATCGTCGGTTAATTCCTTCTGTGGATCATCTTCCAATGGAACTGTCTCTACTGACGTACTCCGACGGATGTTAGACTTAATAATAGACTGGAAGAGAAAATATCACCAATTCTTATTGAAATGGTTCATAGTGTGACTATAAAGGAGTGATGCTAGAGCTGTGGAATCTTGCATTCATTTCAACTCTATTTCTCATTTTTCTCTCAGTCCATCCATGCTTTATCGGTCATGCATATAACATTACACACACTCACACACACACTCCCTCTTTACCAAAACATCCCCTTCCCCATTAAAAGTAATAATACAAAAGAAAGGTGTATTTAGAGAGAAGCCAGTTAATTCTAACGGCTGCAGCTCAGTCCACCATGTAAGGTGGTAGTGCTGGTGTCATGACAACAAGGACCCAGTCCACCATGTAAGGTGGTAGTGCTGGAGTCATGACAACAAGGACCCAGTCCACCATGTAAGGTGGTAGTGCTGGTGCCATGACAACAAGGACCCAGTCCACCATGTAAGGTGGTAGGGCTGGTGCCTTAACAACAAGGATCCAGTCCACCATGTAAGGTGGTAGTACTGGTGCCATGACAACAATGACCCAGTCCACCATGTAAGGTGGTTGTACTGGTGCCATGACAACAAGGACCCAGTCCACCATGTAAGGTGGTAGGGCTGGTGCCTTAACAACAAGGATCCAGTCCACCATGTAAGGTGGGAGTACTGGTGCCATGACAACAATGACCCAGTCCACCATGTAAGGTGGGAGTACTGGTGCCATGACAACAAGGACCCAGTCCACCATGTAAGGTGGTAGGGCTGGTGCCTTAACAACAAGGATCCAGTCCACCATGTAAGGTGGGAGTACTGGTGCCATGACAACAATGACCCAGTCCACCATGTAAGGTGGTAGTACTGGTGCCATGACAACAAGGACCCAGTCCACCATGTAAGGTGGTTGTACTGGTGCCATGACAACAAGGACCCAGTCCACCATGTAAGGTGGTAGGGCTGGTGCCTTAACAACAAGGATCCAGTCCACCATGTAAGGTGGGAGTACTGGTGCCATGACAACAATGACCCAGTCCACCATGTAAGGTGGGAGTACTGGTGCCATGACAACAAGGACCCAGTCCACCATGTAAGGTGGTAGGGCTGGTGCCTTAACAACAAGGATCCAGTCCACCATGTAAGGTGGTAGTACTGGTGCCATGACAACAAGGACCCAGTCCACCATGTAAGGTGGTAGTACTGGTGCCATGACAACAAGGACCCAGTCCACCATGTAAGGTGGTAGGGCTGGTGCCTTAACAACAAGGATCCAGTCCACCATGTAAGGTGGTAGTACTGGTGCCATGACAACAAGGACCCAGTCCTCCATGTAAGGTGGTAGTACTGGTGCCATGACAACAAGGACCCAGTCCACCATGTAAGGTGGTAGGGCTGGTGCCTTAACAACAAGGATCCAGTCCACCATGTAAGGTGGTAGTACTGGTGCCATGACAACAAGGACCCAGTCCACCATGTAAGGTGGTAGTACTGGTGCCATGACAACAATGACCCAGTCCACCATGTAAGGTGGGAGTACTGGTGCCATGACAACAATGACCCAGTCCACCATGTGAGGTGGGAGTACTGGTGCCATGACAACAAGGACCCAGTCCACCATGTAAGGTGGTAGTGCTGGTGCCATGACAAGGACCCAGTCCACCATGTAAGGTGGTAGTACTTGTGCCATGACAAGGACCCAGTCCACCATGTAAGGTGGTAGTGCTGGTGCCATGACAAGGACCCAGTCCACCATGTAAGGTGGTAGTGCTGGTGCCATTACATGGACCCAGTCCACCATGTAAGGTGGTAGTGCTGGTGCCATGACAAGGACCCAGTCCACCATGTAAGGTGGTAGTGCTGGTGCCATGACAAGGACCCAGTCCACCATGTAAGGTGGTAGTGCTGGTGCCATGACAAGGACCCAGTCCACCATGTAAGGTGGTAGTACTTGTGCCATGACAAGGACCCAGTCCACCATGTAAGGTGGTAGTGCTGGTGCCATGACAAGGACCCAGTCCACCATGTAAGGTGGTAGTGCTGGTGCCATGACAAGGACCCAGTCCACCATGTAAGGTGGTAGTGCTGGTCCCATGACAAGGACCCAGTCCACCATGTAAGGTGGTAGTGCTGGTGCCATGACAAGGACCCAGTCCACCATGTAAGGTGGTAGTGCTGGTGCCATGACAAGGACCCAGTCCACCATGTAAGGTGGTAGTGCTGGTGCCATGACAAGGACCCAGTCCACCATGTAAGGTGGTAGTGCTGGTGCCATGACAAGGACCCAGTCCACCATGTAAGGTGGAAGTGCTGGTGCCATAACAAGGACTCAGCCCACCATGTAAGGTGGTAGGGCTGGTGCCTTAACAACAATGACCCAGTCCACCATGTAAGGTCGTAGTACTGGTGCCATGACAAGGACCCAGTCCACCATGTAAGGTGGTAGGGCTGGTGCCTTAACAACAAGGATCCAGTCCACCATGTAAGGTGGTAGTACTGGTGCCATGACAACAATGACCCAGTCCACCATGTAAGGTGGTTGTACTGGTGCCATGACAACAAGGACCCAGTCCACCATGTAAGGTGGTAGGGCTGGTGCCTTAACAACAAGGATCCAGTCCACCATGTAAGGTGGGAGTACTGGTGCCATGACAACAATGACCCAGTCCACCATGTAAGGTGGGAGTACTGGTGCCATGACAACAAGGACCCAGTCCACCATGTAAGGTGGTAGGGCTGGTGCCTTAACAACAAGGATCCAGTCCACCATGTAAGGTGGGAGTACTGGTGCCATGACAACAATGACCCAGTCCACCATGTAAGGTGGTAGTACTGGTGCCATGACAACAAGGACCCAGTCCACCATGTAAGGTGGTTGTACTGGTGCCATGACAACAAGGACCCAGTCCACCATGTAAGGTGGTAGGGCTGGTGCCTTAACAACAAGGATCCAGTCCACCATGTAAGGTGGGAGTACTGGTGCCATGACAACAAGGACCCAGTCCACCATGTAAGGTGGTAGGGCTGGTGCCTTAACAACAAGGATCCAGTCCACCATGTAAGGTGGTAGTACTGGTGCCATGACAACAAGGACCCAGTCCACCATGTAAGGTGGTAGTACTGGTGCCATGACAACAAGGACCCAGTCCACCATGTAAGGTGGTAGGGCTGGTGCCTTAACAACAAGGATCCAGTCCACCATGTAAGGTGGTAGTACTGGTGCCATGACAACAAGGACCCAGTCCACCATGTAAGGTGGTAGTACTGGTGCCATGACAACAAGGACCCAGTCCACCATGTAAGGTGGTAGGGCTGGTGCCTTAACAACAAGGATCCAGTCCACCATGTAAGGTGGTAGTACTGGTGCCATGACAACAAGGACCCAGTCCACCATGTAAGGTGGTAGTACTGGTGCCATGACAACAATGACCCAGTCCACCATGTAAGGTGGGAGTACTGGTGCCATGACAACAATGACCCAGTCCACCATGTGAGGTGGGAGTACTGGTGCCATGACAACAAGGACCCAGTCCACCATGTAAGGTGGTAGTGCTGGTGCCATGACAAGGACCCAGTCCACCATGTAAGGTGGTAGTACTTGTGCCATGACAAGGACCCAGTCCACCATGTAAGGTGGTAGTGCTGGTGCCATGACAAGGACCCAGTCCACCATGTAAGGTGGTAGTGCTGGTGCCATTACATGGACCCAGTCCACCATGTAAGGTGGTAGTGCTGGTGCCATGACAAGGACCCAGTCCACCATGTAAGGTGGTAGTGCTGGTGCCATGACAAGGACCCAGTCCACCATGTAAGGTGGTAGTGCTGGTGCCATGACAAGGACCCAGTCCACCATGTAAGGTGGTAGTACTTGTGCCATGACAAGGACCCAGTCCACCATGTAAGGTGGTAGTGCTGGTGCCATGACAAGGACCCAGTCCACCATGTAAGGTGGTAGTGCTGGTGCCATGACAAGGACCCAGTCCACCATGTAAGGTGGTAGTGCTGGTCCCATGACAAGGACCCAGTCCACCATGTAAGGTGGTAGTGCTGGTGCCATGACAAGGACCCAGTCCACCATGTAAGGTGGTAGTGCTGGTGCCATGACAAGGACCCAGTCCACCATGTAAGGTGGTAGTGCTGGTGCCATGACAAGGACCCAGTCCACCATGTAAGGTGGTAGTGCTGGTGCCATGACAAGGACCCAGTCCACCATGTAAGGTGGAAGTGCTGGTGCCATAACAAGGACTCAGCCCACCATGTAAGGTGGTAGGGCTGGTGCCTTAACAACAATGACCCAGTCCACCATGTAAGGTCGTAGTACTGGTGCCATGACAAGGACCCAGTCCACCATGTAAGGTGGTAATACTGGTGCCTTAACAACAAGGACCCAGTCCACCATGTAAGGTGGTAGTGCTGGTGCCATGACAACAATCCCCAGTCCACCAGGTAAGATGGTAGTACTGGTGCCATGACAAGGACCCAGTCCACCATATAAGCTGGTAGTACTGGTGCCATGACAACAAGGACCCAGTCCACCATGTAAGGTGGTAGTACTGGTGCCACGTCAACAAGGACCTAGTCCACCAAGTAAGGTGTTTGTACTGGTGCCATGACAACAAGGACCCAGTCAACCATGTAAAATGGTAGTACTGGTGCCATCACAACAAGGACCCAGTCCACCTTGTAAGGTGGTGGTACTGGTGCCATGACAACAAGGAACCAGTCCACCAAGTAGGGGGGTAGTACTGGTGCCATGTCAACAAGGACCCACTTCACTATGTAAGGTGGTAGTACTGGTGCCATGACAACAAGGACACAGTCCACCATGTAAGGTGGTAGTACTGGTGCCATGACAAGGACCCAGTCCACCATATAAGCTGGTAGTACTGGTGCCTTGACAACAAGGACCCAGTCCACCATGTAAGGTGGTAGTACTGGTGCCACGTCAACAAGGACCTAGTCCACCAAGTAAGGTGTTTGTACTGGTGCCATGACAACAAGGACCCAGTCAACCATGTAAAATGGTAGTACTGGTGCCATCACAACAAGGACCCAGTCCACCTTGTAAGGTGGTGGTACTGGTGCCATGACAACAAGGACCCAGTCCACCAAGTAGGGGGGTAGTACTGGTGCCATGTCAACAAGGACCCACTTCACTATGTAAGGTGGTAGTACTGGTGCCATGACAACAAGGACACAGTCCACCATGTAAGGTGGTAGTACTGGTGCCATGACAACAAGGAGCCAGTCCACCATATAAGGTGGTAGTACTGGTGCCATGAAAAAGACCCAGTTCACCATGTAAGGTGGTAGTACTGGTGCCATGACAAAGACCCAGTTAACCATGTAAGCTGGTAGTGCTGGTGCCATGAAAACAAGGACCAAGTCCACCGCGTAAGGTGGTTGTGGTGGAGACATGACAACAAGGACCCAGTCCTCCATATAAGGTGGTAGTACTGGTGCCATGACATGGACCCAGTCCACCTTGTAAGGTAGTAGTGCTGGTGCCATGACAAGGACCCAGTCCACCATGTAAGGTGGAAGTGCTGGTGCCTTAACAAGGACCCAGTCCATCTTTTAAGGTAGTAGTGCTGGTGCCATGACAATAAGGACCCAGTCCACCATGTAAGGTGGAAGTGGTGGTGCCTAACAACAAGGACCCAGTCCACCATGTAAGGTGGGAGTACTGGTGCCATGACAACAAGGACCCAGTCCACCATGTAAGGTGGGAGTACTGGTGCCATGACAACAAGGACCAGTCCACCATGTAAGGTGGTAGTACTGGTGCCATGACAACAAGGACCAGTCCACCATGTAAGGTGGTAGTACTGGTGCCATGACAACAAGGACCAGTCCACCATGTAAGCTGGTAGTGCTGGTGCCATGACAACAAGGACCCAGTCCTCCATATAAGGTGGTAGTACTGGTGCCATGACAACAAGGACCCATTCTACCTTGTAAGGTGGTAGTACTGATGCTATAACAAGGACCAGTCCACCTTGTACGGTGGTAGTACTGGTGCCATGACAACAAGGACCCAGTCCACCATGTAAGGTGGGAGTACTGGTGCCATGACAACAAGGACCCAGTCCACCATGTAAGGTGGGAGTACTGGTGCCATGACAACAAGGACCCAGTCCACCATGTAAGGTGGGAGTACTGGTGCCATGACAACAAGGACCCAGTCCACCATGTAAGGTGGGAGTACTGGTGCCATGACAACAAGGACCCAGTCCACCATGTAAGGTGGTAGTACTGGTGCCATGACAACAAGGACCCATTCCACCTTGTAAGGTGGTAGTACTGATGCTATAACAAGGACCAGTCCACCTTGTACGGTGGTAGTACTGGTGCCATGACAACAAGGACCCAGTCCACCATGTAAGGTGGGAGTACTGGTGCCATGACAACAAGGACCCAGTCCACCATGTAAGGTGGGAGTACTGGTGCCATGACAACAATGACCCAGTCCACCATGTAAGGTGGGAGTACTGGTGCCATGACAACAATGACCCAGTCCACCATATTAGGTGGTAGTACTGGTGCCATGACAACAAGGACCCAGTCCACCACGTAAGGTGGTAGTACTGGTGCCATGACAACAATGACCCAGTCCTCCATGTAAGGTGGTAGGGCTGGTGCCATGACAAGGACCCAGTCCACCATGTAAGGTGGTAGGGCTGGTGCCATGACAAGGACCCAGTCCACCATGTAAGGTGGTAGTGCTGGTGCCATGACAAGGACCCAGTCCACCATGTAAGGTGGTAGTGCTGGTGCCATGACAAGGACCCAGTCCACCATGTAAGGTGGAAGTGCTGGTGCCATAACAACAAGGACTCAGCCCACCATGTAAGGTGGTAGGGCTGGTGCCTTAACAACAATGACCCAGACCACCATGTAAGGTGGTAGTGCTGGTGCCATGACAAGGACCCAGTCCACCATGTAAGGTGGTAATACTGGTGCCTTAACAACAAGGACCCAGTCCACCATGTAAGGTGGTAGTGCTGGTGCCTTAACAACAATGACCCAGTCCACCATGTAAGGTGGTAGGGCTGGTGCCTTAACAACAATGACCCAGTCCACCAGGTAAGGTCGTAGTACTGGTGCCATGACAAGGACCCAGTCCACCATGTAAGGTGGTAATACTGGTGCCTTAACAACAAGGACCCAGTCCACCATGTAAGGTGATAGTACTGGTGCCATGACAAGGACCCAGTCCACCATATAAGGTGTTTGTACTGGTGCCATGACAACAAGGACCCAGTCCACCATGTAAGGTGGTAGTACTGGTGCCACGTCAACAAGGACCTAGTCCACCAAGTAAGGTGTTTGTACTGGTGCCATGACAACAAGGACCCAGTCAACCATGTAAAATGGTAGTACTGGTGCCATGACAACAAGGACCCAGTCCACCTTGTAAGGTGGTGGTACTGATGCTATGACAACAAGGACCCAGTCCACCAAGTAAGGGGGTAGTACTGGTGCCATGACAACAAGGACCCAGTCCACCATGTAAGGTGGGAGTACTGGTGCCATGTCAACAAGGACCCAGTCCACCATGTAAGGTGGGAGTACTGGTGCCATGACAACAAGGACCCAGTCCACCATGTAAGGTGGGAGTACTGGTGCCATGACAACAAGGACCAGTCCACCATGTAAGGTGGTAGTACTGGTGCCATGACAACAAGGACCAGTCCACCATGTAAGGTGGTAGTACTGGTGCCATGACAACAAGGACCAGTCCACCATGTAAGCTGGTAGTGCTGGTGCCATGACAAGGACCCAGTCCTCCATATAAGGTGGTAGTACTGGTGCCATGACAACAAGGACCCATTCCACCTTGTAAGGTGGTAGTACTGGTGCCATGACAACAAGGATCCAGTCCACCATGTAAGGTGGGAGTACTGGTGCCATGACAACAATGACCCAGTCCACCATGTAAGGTGGTAGTACTGGTGCCATGACAACAAGGATCCAGTCCACCATATTAGGTGGTAGTACTGGTGCCATGACAACAAGGACCCAGTCCACCACGTAAGGTGGTAGTACTGGTGCCATGACAACAATGACCCAGTCCACCATGTAAGGTGGTAGTACTGGTGCCATGACAACAAGGATCCAGTCCACCATGTAAGGTGGTAGTACTGGTGCCATGACAACAAGGACCCAGTCCACCATGTAAGGTGGTAGTGCTGGTGCCATGACAAGGACCCAGTCCACCATGTAAGGTGGTAGTGCTGGTGCCATGACAAGGACCCAGTCCACCATGTAAGGTGGAAGTGCTGGTGCCATAACAACAAGGACTCAGCCCACCATGTAAGGTGGTAGTACTGGTGCCATGACAAGGACCCAGTCCACCATGTAAGGTGGAAGTGCTGGTGCCATAACAACAAGGACCCAGTCCACCATGTAAGGTGGTAGGGCTGGTGCCTTAACAACAATGACCCAGTCCACCATGTAAGGTCGGAGTACTGGTGCCATGACAAGGACCCAGTCCACCATGTAAGGTGGTAATACTGGTGCCTTAACAACAAGGACCCAGTCCACCATGTAAGGTGGTAGTGCTGGTGCCATGACAACAATCCCCAGTCCACCAGGTAAGATGGTAGTACTGGTGCCATGACAAGGACCCAGTCCACCATATAAGCTGGTAGTACTGATGCCATGACAACAAGGACCCAGTCCACCAAGTAAGGTGTTTGTACTGGTGCCATGACAACAAGGACCCAGTCAACCATGTAAAATGGTAGTACTGGTGCCATGACAACAAGGACCCAGTCCACCTTGTAAAGTGGTGGTACTGGTGCCACGTCAACAAGGACCTAGTCCACCAAGTAAGGTGTTTGTACTGGTGCCATGACAACAAGGACCCAGTCAACCATGTAAAATGGTAGTACTGGTGCCATGACAACAAGGACCCAGTCCACCTTGTAAAGTGGTGGTACTGGTGCCATGACAACAAGGACCCAGTCCACCAAGTAAGGGGGTAGTACAGGTGCCATGACAACAAGGACCCACTTCACTATGTAAGGTGGTAGTACTGGTGCCATGACAACAAGGACACAGTCCACCATGTAAGGTGGTAGTACTGGTGCCATCAAAACAAGGACCCAGTCCACCATATAAGGTGGTAGTACTGGTGCCATGAAAAAGACCCAGTTCACCATGTAAGGTGGTAGTACTGGTGCCATGACAAAGACCCAGTTAACCATGTAAGCTGGTAGTGCTGGTGCCATGAAAACAAGGACCAAGTCCACCGCGTAAGGTGGTTGTGGTGGAGACATGACAACAAGGACCCAGTCCTCCATATAAGGTGGTAGTACTGGTGCCATGACATGGACCCAGTCCACCTTGTAAGGTAGTAGTGCTGGTGCCATGACAAGGACGCAGTCCACCATGTAAGATGGTAGTGCTGGTGACATAACAAGGACCCAGTCCACCATGTAAGGTGGTAGTACTGGTGCCATGACAACAAGGACCAGTCCACCATGTAAGGTGTTAGTACTGATGCCATGACAACAATGACCCAGTCCACCAGGTAAGGTGGTAGTACTGGTGCCATGACAAGGACCCAGTCCATGTAAGGTGGTTGTGGTGGAGCCATGACAACAAGAACCCAGTCCACCATGTAAGGTGGTAGTGCTGGTGCCTTAACAACAAGGACCCAGTCCATCTTGTAAGGTAGTAGTGCTGGTGCCATGACAACATGGACCCAGTCCATGTAAGGTGATAGTACTGGTGCCATGACAACAATGACCCAGTCCACCATGTAAGGTGGTAGTACTGGTGCCATGACAACAAGGACCCAGTCCACCATGTAAGGTGGGAGTACTCGTGCCATGACAAGGACCCAGTTCACCATGTAAGGTGGTAGTGCTGGTGCCATGACAACAAGGACCCAGTCCACCATATTAGGTGGTAGTACTGGTGCCATGACAACAAGGACCCATTCCACCTTGTAAGGTGGTAGTACTGGTGCCATGACAACAATGACCCAGTCCACCATGTAAGGTGGTAGTACTGGTGCCATGACAACAAGGATCCAGTCCACCATGTAAGGTGGTAGTACTGGTGCCATGACAACAAGGACCCAGTCCACCATGTAAGGTGGTAGTGCTGGTGCCATGACAAGGACCCAGTCCACCATGTAAGGTGGTAGTGCTGGTGCCATGACAAGGACCCAGTCCACCATGTAAGGTGGAAGTGCTGGTGCCATAACAACAAGGACTCAGCCCACCATGTAAGGTGGTAGTACTGGTGCCATGACAAGGACCCAGTCCACCATGTAAGGTGGAAGTGCTGGTGCCATAACAACAAGGACCCAGTCCACCATGTAAGGTGGTAGGGCTGGTGCCTTAACAACAATGACCCAGTCCACCATGTAAGGTCGGAGTACTGGTGCCATGACAAGGACCCAGTCCACCATGTAAGGTGGTAATACTGGTGCCTTAACAACAAGGACCCAGTCCACCATGTAAGGTGGTAGTGCTGGTGCCATGACAACAATCCCCAGTCCACCAGGTAAGATGGTAGTACTGGTGCCATGACAAGGACCCAGTCCACCATATAAGCTGGTAGTACTGATGCCATGACAACAAGGACCCAGTCCACCAAGTAAGGTGTTTGTACTGGTGCCATGACAACAAGGACCCAGTCAACCATGTAAAATGGTAGTACTGGTGCCATGACAACAAGGACCCAGTCCACCTTGTAAAGTGGTGGTACTGGTGCCACGTCAACAAGGACCTAGTCCACCAAGTAAGGTGTTTGTACTGGTGCCATGACAACAAGGACCCAGTCAACCATGTAAAATGGTAGTACTGGTGCCATGACAACAAGGACCCAGTCCACCTTGTAAAGTGGTGGTACTGGTGCCATGACAACAAGGACCCAGTCCACCAAGTAAGGGGGTAGTACAGGTGCCATGACAACAAGGACCCACTTCACTATGTAAGGTGGTAGTACTGGTGCCATGACAACAAGGACACAGTCCATCATGTAAGGTGGTAGTACTGGTGCCATCAAAACAAGGACCCAGTCCACCATATAAGGTGGTAGTACTGGTGCCATGAAAAAGACCCAGTTCACCATGTAAGGTGGTAGTACTGGTGCCATGACAAAGACCCAGTTAACCATGTAAGCTGGTAGTGCTGGTGCCATGAAAACAAGGACCAAGTCCACCGCGTAAGGTGGTTGTGGTGGAGACATGACAACAAGGACCCAGTCCTCCATATAAGGTGGTAGTACTGGTGCCATGACAACAAGGACCAGTCCACCATGTAAGCTGGTAGTGCTGGTGCCATGACAAGGACCCAGTCCTCCATATAAGGTGGTAGTACTGGTGCCATGACAACAAGGACCCATTCCACCTTGTAAGGTGGTAGTACTGGTGCCATGACAACAAGGATCCAGTCCACCATGTAAGGTGGGAGTACTGGTGCCATGACAACAATGACCCAGTCCACCATGTAAGGTGGTAGTACTGGTGCCATGACAACAAGGATCCAGTCCACCATATTAGGTGGTAGTACTGGTGCCATGACAACAAGGACCCAGTCCACCACGTAAGGTGGTAGTACTGGTGCCATGACAACAATGACCCAGTCCACCATGTAAGGTGGTAGTACTGGTGCCATGACAACAAGGATCCAGTCCACCATGTAAGGTGGTAGTACTGGTGCCATGACAACAAGGACCCAGTCCACCATGTAAGGTGGTAGTGCTGGTGCCATGACAAGGACCCAGTCCACCATGTAAGGTGGTAGTGCTGGTGCCATGACAAGGACCCAGTCCACCATGTAAGGTGGAAGTGCTGGTGCCATAACAACAAGGACTCAGCCCACCATGTAAGGTGGTAGTACTGGTGCCATGACAAGGACCCAGTCCACCATGTAAGGTGGAAGTGCTGGTGCCATAACAACAAGGACCCAGTCCACCATGTAAGGTGGTAGGGCTGGTGCCTTAACAACAATGACCCAGTCCACCATGTAAGGTCGGAGTACTGGTGCCATGACAAGGACCCAGTCCACCATGTAAGGTGGTAATACTGGTGCCTTAACAACAAGGACCCAGTCCACCATGTAAGGTGGTAGTGCTGGTGCCATGACAACAATCCCCAGTCCACCAGGTAAGATGGTAGTACTGGTGCCATGACAAGGACCCAGTCCACCATATAAGCTGGTAGTACTGATGCCATGACAACAAGGACCCAGTCCACCAAGTAAGGTGTTTGTACTGGTGCCATGACAACAAGGACCCAGTCAACCATGTAAAATGGTAGTACTGGTGCCATGACAACAAGGACCCAGTCCACCTTGTAAAGTGGTGGTACTGGTGCCACGTCAACAAGGACCTAGTCCACCAAGTAAGGTGTTTGTACTGGTGCCATGACAACAAGGACCCAGTCAACCATGTAAAATGGTAGTACTGGTGCCATGACAACAAGGACCCAGTCCACCTTGTAAAGTGGTGGTACTGGTGCCATGACAACAAGGACCCAGTCCACCAAGTAAGGGGGTAGTACAGGTGCCATGACAACAAGGACCCACTTCACTATGTAAGGTGGTAGTACTGGTGCCATGACAACAAGGACACAGTCCACCATGTAAGGTGGTAGTACTGGTGCCATCAAAACAAGGACCCAGTCCACCATATAAGGTGGTAGTACTGGTGCCATGAAAAAGACCCAGTTCACCATGTAAGGTGGTAGTACTGGTGCCATGACAAAGACCCAGTTAACCATGTAAGCTGGTAGTGCTGGTGCCATGAAAACAAGGACCAAGTCCACCGCGTAAGGTGGTTGTGGTGGAGACATGACAACAAGGACCCAGTCCTCCATATAAGGTGGTAGTACTGGTGCCATGACATGGACCCAGTCCACCTTGTAAGGTAGTAGTGCTGGTGCCATGACAAGGACGCAGTCCACCATGTAAGATGGTAGTGCTGGTGACATAACAAGGACCCAGTCCACCAT
Organism: Eledone cirrhosa; assembly: GCA_964016885.1. Taxonomy (NCBI): domain Eukaryota; kingdom Metazoa; phylum Mollusca; class Cephalopoda; order Octopoda; family Eledonidae; genus Eledone; species Eledone cirrhosa. The sequence goes on from CAXHJY010000861.1 coordinate 139,251, forward strand.
GTAAGGTGGTAGTACTGGTGCCATGACAACAAGGACCAGTCCACCATGTAAGGTGTTAGTACTGATGCCATGACAACAATGACCCAGTCCACCAGGTAAGGTGGTAGTACTGGTGCCATGACAAGGACCCAGTCCATGTAAGGTGGTTGTGGTGGAGCCATGACAACAAGAACCCAGTCCACCATGTAAGGTGGTAGTGCTGGTGCCTTAACAACAAGGACCCAGTCCATCTTGTAAGGTAGTAGTGCTGGTGCCATGACAACATGGACCCAGTCCATGTAAGGTGATAGTACTGGTGCCATGACAACAATGACCCAGTCCACCATGTAAGGTGGTAGTACTGGTGCCATGACAACAAGGACCCAGTCCACCATGTAAGGTGGGAGTACTCGTGCCATGACAAGGACCCAGTTCACCATGTAAGGTGGTAGTGCTGGTGCCATGACAACAAGGACCCAGTCCACCATATTAGGTGGTAGTACTGGTGCCATGACAACAAGGACCCATTCCACCTTGTAAGGTGGTAGTACTGGTGCCATGACAACAATGACCCAGTCCACCATGTAAGGTGGTAGTACTGGTGCCATGACAACAAGGATCCAGTCCACCATGTAAGGTGGTAGTACTGGTGCCATGACAACAAGGACCCAGTCCACCATGTAAGGTGGTAGTGCTGGTGCCATGACAAGGACCCAGTCCACCATGTAAGGTGGAAGTGCTGGTGCCATAACAACAAGGACTCAGCCCACCATGTAAGGTGGTAGTACTGGTGCCATGACAAGGACCCAGTCCACCATGTAAGGTGGAAGTGCTGGTGCCATAACAACAAGGACCCAGTCCACCATGTAAGGTGGTAGGGCTGGTGCCTTAACAACAATGACCCAGTCCACCATGTAAGGTCGGAGTACTGGTGCCATGACAAGGACCCAGTCCACCATGTAAGGTGGTAATACTGGTGCCTTAACAACAAGGACCCAGTCCACCATGTAAGGTGGTAGTGCTGGTGCCATGACAACAATCCCCAGTCCACCAGGTAAGATGGTAGTACTGGTGCCATGACAAGGACCCAGTCCACCATATAAGCTGGTAGTACTGATGCCATGACAACAAGGACCCAGTCCACCAAGTAAGGTGTTTGTACTGGTGCCATGACAACAAGGACCCAGTCAACCATGTAAAATGGTAGTACTGGTGCCATGACAACAAGGACCCAGTCCACCTTGTAAAGTGGTGGTACTGGTGCCACGTCAACAAGGACCTAGTCCACCAAGTAAGGTGTTTGTACTGGTGCCATGACAACAAGGACCCAGTCAACCATGTAAAATGGTAGTACTGGTGCCATGACAACAAGGACCCAGTCCACCTTGTAAAGTGGTGGTACTGGTGCCATGACAACAAGGACCCAGTCCACCAAGTAAGGGGGTAGTACAGGTGCCATGACAACAAGGACCCACTTCACTATGTAAGGTGGTAGTACTGGTGCCATGACAACAAGGACACAGTCCACCATGTAAGGTGGTAGTACTGGTGCCATCAAAACAAGGACACAGTCCACCATATAAGGTGGTAGTACTGGTGCCATGAAAAAGACCCAGTTCACCATGTAAGGTGGTAGTACTGGTGCCATGACAAAGACCCAGTTAACCATGTAAGCTGGTAGTGCTGGTGCCATGAAAACAAGGACCAAGTCCACCGCGTAAGGTGGTTGTGGTGGAGACATGACAACAAGGACCCAGTCCTCCATATAAGGTGGTAGTACTGGTGCCATGACATGGACCCAGTCCACCTTGTAAGGTAGTAGTGCTGGTGCCATGACAAGGACGCAGTCCACCATGTAAGATGGTAGTGCTGGTGACATAACAAGGACCCAGTCCACCATGTAAGGTGGTAGTACTGGTGCCATGACAACAAGGACCAGTCCACCATGTAAGGTGTTAGTACTGATGCCATGACAACAATGACCCAGTCCACCAGGTAAGGTGGTAGTACTGGTGCCATGACAAGGACCCAGTCCATGTAAGGTGGTTGTGGTGGAGCCATGACAACAAGAACCCAGTCCACCATGTAAGGTGGTAGTGCTGGTGCCTTAACAACAAGGACCCAGTCCATCTTGTAAGGTAGTAGTGCTGGTGCCATGACAACATGGACCCAGTCCATGTAAGGTGATAGTACTGGTGCCATGACAACAATGACCCAGTCCACCATGTAAGGTGGTAGTACTGGTGCCATGACAACAAGGACCCAGTCCACCATGTAAGGTGGGAGTACTCGTGCCATGACAAGGACCCAGTTCACCATGTAAGGTGGTAGTGCTGGTGCCATGACAACAAGGACCCAGTCCACCATATTAGGTGGTAGTACTGGTGCCATGACAACAAGGACCCATTCCACCTTGTAAGGTGGTAGTACTGATGCCATAACAACAAGGACCCAGTCCACCATGTAAGGTGGAAGTGCTGGTACCTTAACAAGGACCCAGTCCATCTTGTAAGGTAGTAGTGCTGGTGCCATGACAACAAGGACCAGTCCACCATGTAAGGTGGTAGTACTGGTGCCATGACAACAAGGACCCAGTCCACCATGTAAGGTGGTAGTACTGGTGCCATGACAACAAGGACCCAGTCCACCATGTAAGGTGGGAGTACTGGTGCCATGACAACAAGGACCCAGTCCACCATGTAAGGTGGGAGTACTGGTGCCATGACAACAAGGACCAGTCCACCATGTAAGGTGGTAGTACTGGTGCCATGACAACAAGGACCAGTCCACCATGTAAGGTGGTAGTACTGGCGCCATGACAACAAGGACCCAGTCCACCATATAAGGTGGTAGGGCTGCTGCCATGACAAGGACCCAGTCCACCATGTAAGGTGGTAGTACTGGTGCCATGACAAGGACCCAGTCCACCATGTAAGGTGGTAGTACTGGTGCCACGACAAGGACCTAGTCCACCAAGTAAGGTGTTTGTACTGGTGCCATGACAACAAGGACCCAGTCAACCATGTAAAGTGGTAGTACTGGTGCCATGACAACAAGGACCCAGTCCACCATGTAAGGTGGTAGTACTGGTGCCACGTCAACAAGGACCTAGTCCACCAAGTAAGGTGTTTGTACTGGTGCCATGAAAACAAGGACCCAGTCCACCAAGTAAGGGGGTAGTACTGGTGCCATGACAACAAGGACCCACTTCACTATGTAAGGTGGTAGTACTGGTGCCATGACAACAAGGACACAGTCCACCATGTAAGGTGGTAGTACTGGTGCCATGACAAAGACCCAGTCCACAATGTAAGCTGGTAGTGCTGGTGCCATGAAAACAAGGACCAAGTCCACCGCGCAAGGTGGTTGTGGTGGAGACATGACAACAAGGACCCAGTCCTCCATATAAGGTGGTAGTACTGGTGCCATGACATGGACCCAGTCCACCTTGTAAGGTAGTAGTGCTGGTGCCATGACAACAAGGACACAGTCCACCATGTAAGATGGTAGTGCTGGTGACATAACAAGGACCCAGTCCACCTTGTAAGGTGTTAGTACTGGTGCCATTACAAGGACCAGTCCACCATGTAAGGTGTTAGTACTGATGCCATGATAACAATGACCCAGTCCACCAGGTAAGGTGGTAGTACTGGTGCCATGACAAGGACCCAGTCCATGTAAGGTGGTTGTGGTGGAGCCATGACAAGAAGAACCCAGTCCACCATGTAAGGTGGTAGTGCTGGTGCCTTAACAACAAGGACCCAGTCCATCTTGTAAGGTAGTAGTGCTGGTGCCATGACAACATGGACCCAGTCCATGTAAGGTGATAGTACTGGTGCCATGACAACAATGACCCAGTCCACCTTGTAAGGTGTTAGTACTGGTGCCATGACAACAAGGACCCAGTCCACCATGTAAGGTGGGAGTACTCGTGCCATGACAACAAGGACCCAGTTCACCATGTAAGGTGGTAGTGCTGGTGCCATGACAACAAGGACCCAGTCCACCATATTAGGTGGTAGTACTAGTGCCATGACAGCAAGGACCCATTCCACCTTGTAAGGTGGTAGTACTGATGCCATAACAACAAGGACCCAGTCCACCATGTAAGGTGGAAGTGCTGGTGCCTTAACAAGGACCCAGTCCATCTTGTAAGGTAGTAGTGCCGGTGCCATGACAACAAGGACCCAGTCCACCATGTAAGGTGGAAGTGGTGGTGCCTTAACAACAAGGACTCAGTCCACCATGTAAGGTGGCAGTACTGGTGCCATGACAACAAGGACCAGTCCACCATGTAAGGTGGTAGTACTGGTGCCATGACAACAAGGACCCAGTCCACCATGTAAGGTGGTAGTACTGGTGCCATGACAACAAGGACCCAGTCCACCATGTAAGGTGGGAGTACTGGTGCCATGACAACAAGGACCCAGTCCACCATGTAAGGTGGGAGTACTGGTGCCATGACAACAAGGACCAGTCCACCATGTAAGGTGGTAGTACTGGTGCCATGACAACAAGGACCAGTCCACCATGTAAGGTGGTAGTACTGGTGCCATGACAACAAGGACCCAGTCCACCATATAAGGTGGTAGGGCTGCTGCCATGACAAGGACCCAGTCCACCATGTAAGGTGGTAGTACTGGTGCCACGACAAGGACCTCGTCCACCAAGTAAGGTGTTTGTACTGGTGCCATGACAACAAGGACCCAGTCAACCATGTAAAGTGGTAGTATTGGTGCCATGACAACAAGGACCAGTCCATCATGTAAGGTGGTAGTACTGGTGCCATGACAACAAGGACCCAGTCCACCTTGTTAGGTGGGAGTACTGGTGCCATGACAACAAGGACCAGTCCACCATGTAAGGTGGGAGTACTGGTGCCTTAACAACAAGGACCCAGTTCACCATGTAAAGTGGTAGTACTGGTGCCATGACAACAAGGAACCAGTCCACCAAGTAAGGTGGTAGTACTGGTGCCATGACAACAAGGACCAGTCCACCATGTAAGGTGGTAGTACTGGTGCCATGACAACAAGGACCCAGTCCACAATGTAAGGTGGTAGTACTGGTGCCATGAAAACAAGGACCAAGTCCACCACGTAAGGTGGTTGTGGTGGAGCCATGACAACAAGGACCCAGTCCTCCATATAAGGTGGTAGTACTGGTGCCATGACAACAAGGACCCAGTCCACCATGTAAGGTGGGAGTACTGGTGCCTTAACAAGGACCCAGTTCACCATGTAAAGTGGTAGTACTGGTGCCATCACAACAAGGACCCACTTCACTATGCAAGGTGGTAGTACTGGTGCCATGACAAGGACCCAGTCCTCCATATAAGGTAGTAGTGCTGGTGCCATGACAACAAGGACCCAGTCCACCATGTAAGGTGTTAGTACTGGTGCCATGACAAGGACCAGTCCACCATGTAAGGTGTTAGTACTGATGCCATGATAACAATGACCCAGTCCACCAGGTAAGGTGGTAGTACTGGTACCATGACAAGGACCCAGTCCATGTAAGGTGGTTGTGGTGGAGCCATGACAACAAGAACCCAGTCCACCATGTAAGGTGGTAGTGCTGGTGCCTTAACAACAACGACCCAGTCCATCTCGTAAGGTAGTAGTGCTGGTGCCATGACAACATGGACCCAGTCCATGTAAGGTGATAGTACTGGTGCCATGACAACAATGACCCAGTCCACCATGTAAGGTGGTAGTACTGGTGCCATGACAACAAGGACCCAGTCCACCATGTAAGGTGGGAGTACTCGTGCCATGACGACAAGGACCCAGTTCACCATGTAAGGTGGTAGTGCTGGGGCCATGACAACAAGGACCCAGTCCACCATATTAGGTGGTAGTACTGGTGCCATGACAACAAGGACCCATTCCACCTTGTAAGGTGGTAGTACTGATGCCATAACAACAAGGACCCAGTCCACCATGTAAGGTGGAAGTGCTGGTGCCTTAACAAGGACCCAGTCCATCTTGTAAGGTAGTAGTGCTGGTGCCATGACAACAAGGACCCAGTCCACCATGTAAGGTGGAAGTGGTGGTGCCTTAACAACAAGGACTCAGTCCACCATGTAAGGTGGGAGTACTGGTGCCATGACAACAAGGACCAGTCCACCATGTAAGGTGGTAGTACTGGTGCCATGACAACAAGGACCCAGTCCACCTTGTAAGTTGGGAGTACTGGTGCCATGACAACAAGGACCAGTCCACCATGTAAGGTGGGAGTACTGGTGCCATGACAACAAGGACCCAGTCCACCATGTAAAGTGGTAGTACTGGTGCCATGACAACAAGGACCCAGTCCACCAAGTAAGGTGGTAGTACTGGTGCCATGACAACAAGGACCCAGTCAACCATGTAAAGTAGTAGTTCTGGTGCCATGACAACAAGGACCAGTCCACCATGTAAGGTGGTAGTACTGGTGCCATGACAACAAGGACCCAGTCCACCATGTAAGGTGGTAGTACTGGTGCCATGACAACAAGGACCCAGTCGACCAAGTAAGGTGGTAGTACTGGTGCCATGACAACAAGGACCCAGTCCACCAAGTAAGCTGGTAGTGCTGGTGCCATGAAAACAAGGACCAAATCCACCACGTAAGGTGGTTGTGGTGGAGCCATGACAACAAGGACCCAGTCCTCCATATAAGGTGGTAGTACTGGTGCCATGACAACAAGGACCCAGTCCACCATGTAAGGTGGTAGTACTGGTGCCATGACAACAAGGACCCAGTCCACCATGTAAGGTGGTAGTGCTGGTGCCATGACAAGGACCCAGTCCACCATGTAAGGTGGTAATACTGGTGCCTTAACAACAAGGACCCAGTCCACCATGTAAGGTGGTAGTACTGGTGCCATGACAAGGACCCAGTCCACCATGTAAGGTGGTAGTGCTGGTGCCATGACAACAATCCCCAGTCCACCATGTAAGCTGGTAGTGCTGGTGCCATGAAAACAAGGACCAAGTCCACCACGTAAGGTGGTTGTGGTGGAGCCATGACAACAAGGACCCAGTCCTCCATATAAGGTGGTAGTACTGGTGCCATGACAACAAGGACCCAGTCCACCATGTAAGGTGGTAGTACTGGTGCCATGACAACAAGGACCCATTCCACCTTGTAAGGTGGTAGTACTGATGTTATAACAAGGACCCAGTACACCTTGTAAGGTGGTGGTACTGGTGCCATGACAACAAGGACCAGTCCACCATGTAAGGTGGTAGTACTGATGCTATAACAAGGACCCAGTCCACCTTGTAAGGTGGTAGTACTGATGCCATAACAACAAGGACCCAGTCCACCATGTAAGGTGTTAGTGCTGGTGCCATGACAAGGACCCAGTCCACCATGTAAGGTGGTAATACTGGTGCCTTAACAACAAGGACCCAGTCCACCATGTAAGGTGGTAGTACTGGTGCCATGACAAGGACCCAGTCCACCATGTAAGGTGGTAGTGCTGGTGCCATGACAACAATCCCCAGTCCACCAGGTAAGATGGTAGTACTGGTGCCATGACAACAAGGATCCAGTCCACCATATAAGCTGGTAGTACTGGTGCCATGACAACAAGGACCCAGTCCACCATGTAAGGTGGTAGTACTGGTGCCACGTCAACAAGGACCTAGTCCACCAAGTAAGGTGTTTGTACTGGTGCCATGACAACAAGGACCCAGTCAACCATGTAAAATGGTAGTACTGGTGCCATGACAAGGACCCAGTCCACCTTGTAAGGTGGTAGTACTGGTGCCATGACAACAAGGACCCAGTCCACCAAGTAAGGTGGTAGTACTGGTGCCATGACGACAAGGACCCACTTCACTATGTAAGGTGGTAGTACTGGTGCCATGACAACAAGGACCCAGTCCACCATGTAAGGTGGTAGTACTGGTGCCATGACAACAAGGACCCAGTCCACCATGTAAGGTGGGAGTACTGGTTCCACGACAACAATGACCCAGTCAACCATGTAAGGTGATAGTACTGGTGCCATGACAACAAGGACCCATTCCACCATGTAAGGTGGTAGTCCTGGTGCCATGACAAGGACCCAGTCCACCATGTAAGGTGGTAATACTGGTGCCTTAACAACAAGGACCCAGTCCACCATGTAAGGTGGTAGTACTGGTGCCATGACAAGGACCCAGTCCACCATGTAAGGTGGTAGTGCTGGTGCCATGACAACAATCCCCAGTCCACCAGGTAAGGTGGTAGTGCTGGTGCCAAGACAAGGACCCAGTCCACCTTGTAAGGTGGTAGTGCCGGTGACATGACAAGGACCCAGTCCACCATGTAAGGTGGTAGTACTGGTGCCATGACAACAATGACCCAGTCCACCATGTAAGGTGGTAGTACTGGTGCCATGACAACAAGGACCCAGTCCACCAAGTAGGGTGTTTGTACTGGTGCCATGACAACAAGGACCCAATCCAACATGTAAGTCAGTAGTGCTGGTGCCATGACAACAAGAACCCAGTCCACCATGTAAGTCAGAAGTGCTGGTGCCATGACAACAAGGACCCAGTCCACCATGTAAGGTAGTAGTGCTGGTGCCATGACAACAAGGACCCAGTCCACCATGTAAGGTAATAGTGCTGGTGCCATGACAACAAGGATCCAGTCCACCAGGTAAGGTGGTAGTACTGGCGTCATGACAACAAGGACCCAGTCCACCATGTAAGGTGGTAGTGCTGGTGCCATGACAACAAGGACCCAGTCCACCATGTAAAGTGGTAGTGCTGGTGCCATGACAACAAGGACCCAGTCCACCATGTAAGGTGGTAGTGCTGGTGCCATGACAACAAGGACCCAGTCCACCATGTAAGGTGGTAGTACTGGTTCCATGACAACAAGGACCCAGTCCACCATGTAAGGTGTTAGTACTGGTGCCATGACAACAAGGACCCAGTCCACCATGTAAGGTGGTAGTACTGGTGCCATGACAACAAGGACCCAGTCCACCATGTAAGGTGGGAATACTGGTGCCATGACAACAAGGACCCAGTCCACCATATTAGGTGGTAGTACTGGTTCCATGACAACAAGGACCCAGTCCACCATGTAAGGTGGTAGTACTGGTGCCATGACAAGGACCCAGTCCACCTTGTAAGGTGGTAGTACTGGTGCCATGACAACAAGGACCCAGTCCACCAAGTAGGGTGTTTGTACTGGTGCCATGACAACAAGGACCCAATCCACCATGTAAGTCAGTAGTGCTGGTGCCATGACAACAAGGACCCAGTCCACCATGTAAGTCAGAAGTGCTGGTGCCATGACAACAAGGACCCAGTCCACCATGTAAGTTGGTAGTACTGGTGCCATGACAACTAGGACCCAGTCCACCATGTAAGGTGGTAGTACTGGTTCCATGACAACAAGGACCCAGTCCACCATGTAAGGTGTTAGTACTGGTGCCATGACAACAAGGACCCAGTCCACCATGTAAGGTGGTAGGGCTGCTGCCATGACAACAAGGACCCAGTTCACCATGTAAGTTAGTAGTGCTGGGGCCATGACAACAAGGACCCAGTCCACCATACAAGGTTGTAGTACTGGTGCCATGACAACAAGGACCCAGTCCACCATGTAAGGTGGTAGTGCTGGGGCCATGACAACAAGGACCCAATCCAGCATGTAAGGTGGTAGTGCTGGTGCTATAACAAGGACCCAGCCCACCATGTAAGGTGGAAGTGCTGGTGCCATGACAACAAGGACCCATTCCACCATGTAAGATGATTGTACTGATGCCATGACAACAAGGACCCAGCCCACCATGTAAGGTGGTAGTGCTGGTGCCATGACAACAAGGACCCGTCCACCATGTAAGGTGTTATTACTGGTGCCATGACAACAAGGACCCAGTCCACCATATAAGGTGGTAGTACTGGTGCCATGACAACAAAGACCCAGTCCACCATATAAGGTGGTAGTACTGGTGCCATGACAACAAAGACCAAGTCCACCATGTAAGGTGGTAGTACTGGTGCCATGACAACAAGGACCCAGTCCACCATGTAAGGTGGTAGTACTGGTGCCATGACAACAAGGACCCAGTCCACCATGTAAGGTGGTAGTACTGGTGCCATGACAACAAGGACCCAGTCCACCATGTAAGGTGGTAGTACTGGTGCCATGACAACAAGGACCCAGTCCACCATGTAAGGTGGTAGTACTGGTGCCATGACAACAAGGACCCAGTCCACCATGTAAGGTGGTTGTACTGGTCTCAGAAAAACCCTCCCAGTACATGCTGTAAAGTGGTTGGCATTAGGAAAGGCATCCAACCACAATAAGCTTAGCCCAACACCGAGCATATAAACAAGATGTCATCTTACCTGTTTAGTTAACCCATAGAAAATATACCCTAAATAATGATGATACAATTATTATAGGAACCCCTTGGACGAGAGGCAAGTTGGTATGAAAAGGGTTAAAGTGGATTAGGGTTCAACTGATTACCACACTTACATGAATAGTTGATGGGATTGTGTCTGTGAGAGCTGTGTGAAGTACGACAACAGGTTCACATGGCATAGCATTGTGAATAAACACAAAACAACGTCGATAGGAGCCAACACGGCGCTTCAAGTCAGTCCAGTTTCGAATTGGGTGGACAGCTTCATATTCTGAGATCTGCAAAACAAAGAAAATCATATAAAGGTCCTGCTACCTATTTCTCTTCTTCTCCAAACAACAGCATGGAGATAGAATAAAATGTCTTTCCATCACAAAACACTGACAATGGCTTTCTACTGATTATCCCTCAACTGTTAACCCTATATATTATCCCTCAACTGTTAACCCTATATATTATCCCTAAACTGTTAACCCTTTTATTTTATCCAATAAATTATTCTGATTCTAGAAATATTGCTCTAACAATGACGATATTATTGTTCTACAAGAGAAATGTTCCCAGTACCATAAAGTGACATTAGGTGTTCAACCATAGTGAACCAAGCCGAACATGGAATCTGACCAGTCTAAAAACCTTTCAACCCATCAAACCCATACAAACATGGAACATAGACATTAGATGGTGATAGTGATGATGATACCATCCTCCTCATTTAATGTCCACTTTCCCAACTAGCAAGGGTAGGACAGGTCTTCACCAACAAAGTCAGTACTAGAATGGTGCTGCTGACCTCCCAGACAGACCAACACATCTCCCTTACATCATATAATAATAATGATAATAATGAAATTATTGTGTACAGTTCTCAGGTGCACTAAAACTCATCAAAGGTGCATGTATAGTACATAGAATAATGTGCAAATGTCAGAGAAGTGAATACTGTATGAGTCGTGATATATAAACAGTTACACACATGCGTGCGTGTGTGTGGAGGGGAAATATCAGGTGGAGTGTTGGCGAATCTCAGGGAGCATGGAGGTTTTAAAGGATGCAGTGTCTCGACAGCTAACAACTGATGCAGGTAGTTTGTTCCATGGAGGTTTTAAAGGATGCAGTGTCTCGACAGCTAACAACTGATGCAGGTAGTTTGTTCCATGGAGGTTTTAAAGGATGCAGTGTCTTGACAGCTAACAACTGATGCAGGTAGTTTGTTCCATGGAGGTTTTAAAGGATGCAGTGTCTTGACAGCTAACAACTGATGCAGGTAGTTTGTTCCATGCTTCAGCAACTCTGAGCGTGAAGAAATGTTTCCGAAAGTCATGGAAGCTGTGCTGTTTTCTGACTTTGTGGGCATGTCCACGTGGGTTAGACACATGGAATTCAAGACGTTGCTCAGGGTTGATGTTGGAAAGATGGTTAATGATTATGTTCTCCCAAGTGTATTGTATTGTAGCACCAACAACAGAGAGGTTGTCATGTCTTTTACACAGTTGAAGAGTCCTTCAAAGCCTTTGTTTGGTAAGTTTTCCATAGCTGGATACCTTTTCTATCACCAAACCACTTTATAGAATCTACTGGCTACATGTATCATGTAGATCACCAGCACTAGAGAGGTTGTCTTGCAGTTGACACAACTGAAGGGTCCTCCCAACCCTTTTACAGCAGAGTGCTCACCAACTACTTGACAGGGTTTCAGGTGCATTTTCATGGTCTCAACACCAAAGAGGGAGTTGGTCATTGCCCCAACTGAGGAGCCCTCTCTGGGTGGGGAGAGATATGAAGTTAGGGGTGTATGATGTGGTGTGATGAGTGGGGGTAAGTAGGGATATAGAGGTGGTGAGAATACCTGGGTTGGGGTTAGTAGTGCAAGGTGGGAGGTTGGGCGTAGTGGTAGAGAGAATAGTTAAGGAGTGGTAGTGGAGGGGGTATTGTGGTGATGGTGGTGACAACGATGATGATGTATGATAATTATTTCTAATCTAGGCACAAGGCCAGAAATTTGTGTGGGTGGGGATTGAAATTGACCCCTAGTATTTGACTGGTACTTTATTTTACTGACCCCAGCAGAATTTGAAGTCAACATCATCATCATCATCGTTTAACGGCTATCTTCCACACTAGCTGTAACTAAATATGGCAAACTAGGGTCCTTGGGTGATCTTTAATAATGAAGGGCATCATTTGAGGGGAAGGGATCTTCTGTACCATGACTCAGGGAGACTACCAGGTTATTTGAGGGGAAGGGACCTTCTGTACCATGTCACAGGGAGACTGCCAGGTTATTTGAGGGGAAGGGACCTTCTGTACCATGTCACAGGGAGACTGTCAGGTTATTTGAGGGGAAGGGACTTACCTTCTGTACCATGTCACAGGAAGACTGCCAGGTTATTTGAGAGGAAGGGACCTTCTGTACCATGTCACAGGGAGACTGCTAGATTATTTGAGAGGAAGGGACCTTCTGTACCATGTCACAGGGAGACTGCCAGGTTATTTGAGGGGAAGGGACTTACCTTCTGTACCATGTCACAGGGAGACTGCCAGGTTATTCTCTGTAAATTTAATAAACCCACGGAAAACCAGAGACCCAGTAATTCGCGCAGTAAATAGTTTAAGATTCGGAGATGTGGACTTTCTTGGTTCAAACCAGACACTGTGATTTCATGCTGAAAAAAAGGAAATCTTTACATGTACTTATTATATTTAAATGTCTGTGTGTCTGTGTGTACTAATGTGTGTATGTGTCAATATCTATGTATGTGTGTCATCATCGTTTAATGTCTATCTTCCACGCTAGCATGGGTTAGACGGGAGTTGTCCCACTTGAGGCAAGATTGGTCGGGTGACCGTGTTTCGCTCGTATAGGACTATCTGACAGGTTTTCTACGGCTGGATGCCCTTCCTAACACCAACTGTGTGTGTATGTTAATATGTATCTGTCTGTGTATCTCATGTGCGTGTGTGTGTGTATGTCTGTATCTTATATGTGTGTCTGTGTATCTCGTGTGTGTGTGTGTGAGGGTGTGTGTGTGTATGTACACATATATGAGAAAGTATGTGGTTTAGTTGTTAGGTTGTTTGGCTGCAAGTTGTGAGGTCATGTGTTTGATCCCCAACAGTTGTGTCCTTGAGCAAGGTTCTTTATTTTACCTTGCTTCAGTCCACCCAGCTGCTAGAAATCAGTTATACTTGTAATTTAAATGTTAAGCTACTAGTAAAAATATATTTCTTCTTTTCTTTAATCCTGTAACTCCTGAGGAAGTGATAAGGGCACTGTATTGATATACAGCGTTTCTTGGCAGATCCCATCCCTCTCCAGGTCTGAGTACAGTAGATTTTTTCCAGACAGAGGAAGATTTGACCCAGTACAAGACTGGTACTTTTTTTATCGACCTCGAAAGGATGAAAGGCAAAGTTGGCCTCAGCGGGTTTTTAACTCAGACATCAGAGAGCCAGAACAAATACCATAAAACACTCCATCCAATTCGCTACCAAGAAAACTCTGCCAATTCGCTACCAAGAAAAAATATTACAAACCTCTAAATTAACAAACCTATTTTTAGATATTTTCATTTTTAAGTAAATCTTTACAGGATGTTGAGAGTCTAGAAAAAAGAAATCGTTTCTATAAAAGAACATCTCAAATGTTGTAAACTTACCAAAACATCTCCTCTTAAATCAACCAGAAACTTCACACCACCTTCAATACGGCCAATATTGACAAAAAGTTGTTTGTACTGTGGAGTAAGAGCGTTGCGTAACATTTCCCCGGCTTTCAATAAAGCAAGTTCAGATGCCTGTATAGAAGAGAAACACAGATATATATCTTACACATGTGGACTACTGCTAACATGTAGCTCAGTACATGTCATGTGGACTATTGGTAACATGTAGCCCAGTACAACATGTCACATGGGCTACTGGTAACATGTAGCTCAGTACATGTCATGTGGGCTACTGGTAACATGTAGGCCAGTGCATGTCATGTGGGCTACTGGTAACATGTAACCCAGTACAACATGCCATGTTGGTGGGTCAGTACAACTAAACACCACCAAGCTTTCTTGGTGAAAAGGATGAGTTCTGGACAATCTGGAGAATGAAAAAGAAAACCTGTCAAAAAGAAGAACTCAGGAGGGTCCAAGCAACAATTTGTACATCTTTATATGTGGTGTATAGACATGACAATACTCAGGTTAGTGCCCAAGTGGATGGTTAGCCCACTGGCAGTGACTCCTAGTCTTTGTTAGGACATCATTCTAGGAGAAGGAAAACTCTGTAAAATCTGTGACTCAATGACAGTCAATGATGTTGAACAGTTCTTCTTTCTGGATGTCACCATTGTTCAGAGAGTGAGATTGGCCAGTGTAAGGCCTGCCTTGTCACCATTGTCCAGAGAGTGAGACTGATCCAGTGTAAGGCCTTCCTTGTCACCATTATCCAGAGAGTGAGATTGGTCCAGTGTAAGGCCTTCCTTGTCACCATTGTCCAGAGAGTGAGATTAGTCCAGTGTAAGGCCTTCCTTGTCACCATTGTCCAGAGAGTGAGATTAGTCCAGTGTAAGGCCTTCCTTGTCACCATTGTCCAGAGAGTGAGATTGGTCCAGTGTAAGGCCTTCCTTGTCACCATTGTCCAGAGAGTGAGACTGGTCCAGTGTAAGGCCTTCCTTGTCACCATTGTCCAGAGAGTGAGATTGGTCCAGTGTAAGGCCTTCCTTGTCACCATTGTCCAGAGAGTGAGACTGGTCCAGTGTAGGGCCTTCCTTGTCACCATTGTCCAGAGAGTGAGATTGGTCCAGTGTAAGGCCTTCCTTGTCACCATTGTCCAGAGAGTGAGACTGGTCCAGTGTAAGGCCTTCCTTGTCACCATTGTCCAGAGAGTGAGACTGGTCCAGTGTAAGGCCTTCCTTGTCACCATTGTCCAGAGAGTGAGACTGGTCCAGTGTAGGGCCTTCCTTGTCACCATTGTCCAGAGAGTGAGATTAGTCCAGTGTAAGGCCTTCCTTGTCACCATTGTCCAGAGAGTGAGATTGGTCCAGAGTAAGGCCTTCCTTGTCACCATTGTCCAGAGAGTGAGATTAGTCCAGTGTAAGGCCTTCCTTGTCACCATTGTCCAGAGAGTGAGATTGGTCCAGAGTAAGGCCTTCCTTGTCACCATTGTCCAGAGAGTGAGATTGGTCCAGAGTAAGGCCTTCCTTGTCACCATTGTCCAGAGAGTGAGATTGGTCCAGTGTAAGGCCTTCCTTGTCACCATTGTCCAGAGAGTGAGATTAGTCCAGTGTAAGGCCTTCCTTGTCACCATTGTCCAGAGAGTGAGATTGGTCCAGAGTAAGGCCTTCCTTGTCACCATTGTCCAGAGAGTGTGATTGGTCCAGTGTAAGGCCTTCCTTGTCACCATTGTCCAGAGAGTGTGATTGGTCCAGTGTAAGGCCTTCCTTGTCACCATTGTCCAGAGAGTGAGATTAGTCCAGTGTAAGGCCTTCCTTGTCTCCATTGTTCAGAGTGTGAGATTGGTCCAGTGTAAGGCCTTCCTTGTCACCATTGTCCAGAGAGTGACACTGGTCCAGTGTAGGGCCTTCCTTGTCACCATTGTCCAGAGAGTGACACTGGTCCAGTGTAAGGCCTTCCTTGTCACCATTGTCCAGAGAGTGACACTGGTCCAGTGTAAGGCCTTCCTTGTCACCATTGTCCAGAGAGTGAGACTGGTCCAGTGTAAGGCCTTCCTTGTCACCATTGTCCAGAGAGTGAGACTGGTCCAGTGTAAGGCCTTCCTTGTCACCATTGTCCAGAGAGTGAGACTGGTCCAGTGTAAGGCCTTCCTTGTCACCATTGTCCAGAGAGTGAGATTAGTCCAGTGTAAGGCCTTCCTTGTCACCATTGTCCAGAGAGTGAGACTGGTCCAGTGTAAGGCCTTCCTTGTCACCATTGTCCAGAGAGTGAGATTAGTCCAGTGTAAGGCCTTCCTTGTCACCATTGTCCAGAGAGTGAGATTAGTCCAGTGTAAGGCCTTCCTTGTCACCATTGTCCAGAGAGTGAGACTGGTCCAGTGTAAGGCCTTCCTTGTCACCATTGTCCAGAGAGTGAGACTGGTCCAGTGTAAGGCCTTCCTTGTCACCATTGTCCAGAGAGTGAGACTGGTCCAGTGTAGGGCCTTCCTTGTCACCATTGTCCAGAGAGTGAGATTAGTCCAGTGTAAGGCCTTCCTTGTCACCATTGTCCAGAGAGTGAGATTAGTCCAGTGTAAGGCCTTCCTTGTCACCATTGTCCAGAGAGTGAGATTAGTCCAGTGTAAGGCCTTCCTTGTCACCATTGTCCAGAGAGTGAGACTGGTCCAGTGTAAGGCCTTCCTTGTCACCATTGTCCAGAGAGTGAGACTGGTCCAGTGTAAGGCCTTCCTTGTCACCATTGTCCAGAGAGTGAGATTAGTCCAGTGTAAGGCCTTCCTTGTCACCATTGTCCAGAGAGTGAGATTAGTCCAGTGTAAGGCCTTCCTTGTCACCATTGTCCAGAGAGTGAGACTGGTCCAGTGTAAGGCCTTCCTTGTCACCATTGTCCAGAGAGTGAGATTAGTCCAGTGTAAGGCCTTCCTTGTCACCATTGTCCAGAGAGTGAGATTAGTCCAGTGTAAGGCCTTCCTTGTCACCATTGTCCAGAGAGTGAGATTAGTCCAGTGTAAGGCCTTCCTTGTCACCATTGTCCAGAGAGTGAGATTAGTCCAGTGTAAGGCCTTCCTTGTCACCATTGTCCAGAGAGTGAGATTAGTCCAGTGTAAGGCCTTCCTTGTCACCATTGTCCAGAGAGTGAGACTGGTCCAGTGTAAGGCCTTCCTTGTCACCATTGTCCAGAGAGTGAGACTGGTCCAGTGTAAGGCCTTCCTTGTCACCATTGTCCAGAGAGTGAGACTGGTCCAGTGTAAGGCCTTCCTTGTCACCATTGTCCAGAGAGTGAGATTAGTCCAGTGTAAGGCCTTCCTTGTCACCATTGTCCAGAGAGTGAGACTGGTCCAGTGTAAGGCCTTCCTTGTCACCATTGTCCAGAGAGTGAGATTAGTCCAGTGTAAGGCCTTCCTTGTCACCATTGTCCAGAGAGTGAGACTGGTCCAGTGTAAGGCCTTCCTTGTCACCATTGTCCAGAGAGTGAGACTGGTCCAGTGTAAGGCCTTCCTTGTCACCATTGTCCAGAGAGTGAGACTGGTCCAGTGTAAGGCCTTCCTTGTCACCATTGTCCAGAGAGTGAGATTAGTCCAGTGTAAGGCCTTCCTTGTCACCATTGTCCAGAGAGTGAGACTGGTCCAGTGTAAGGCCTTCCTTGTCACCATTGTCCAGAGAGTGAGATTAGTCCAGTGTAAGGCCTTCCTTGTCACCATTGTCCAGAGAGTGAGACTGGTCCAGTGTAGGGCCTTCCTTGTCACCATTGTCCAGAGAGTGAGACTGGTCCAGTGTAAGGCCTTCCTTGTCACCATTGTCCAGAGAGTGAGATTAGTCCAGTGTAAGGCCTTCCTTGTCACCATTGTCCAGAGAGTGAGACTGGTCCAGTGTAAGGCCTTCCTTGTCACCATTGTCCAGAGAGTGAGATTAGTCCAGTGTAAGGCCTTCCTTGTCACCATTGTCCAGAGAGTGAGATTAGTCCAGTGTAAGGCCTTCCTTGTCACCATTGTCCAGAGAGTGAGATTAGTCCAGTGTAAGGCCTTCCTTGTCACCATTGTCCAGAGAGTGAGATTAGTCCAGTGTAAGGCCTTCCTTGTCACCATTGTCCAGAGAGTGAGATTGGTCCAGTGTAAGGCCTTCCTTGTCACCATTGTCCAGAGAGTGAGATTAGTCCAGTGTAAGGCCTTCCTTGTCACCATTGTCCAGAGAGTGAGATTGGTCCAGTGTAAGGCCTTCCTTGTCACCATTGTCCAGAGAGTGAGATTAGTCCAGTGTAGGGCCTTCCTTGTCACCATTGTCCAGAGAGTGAGATTAGTCCAGTGTAGGGCCTTCCTTGTTACCATTGTCCAGAGAGTGAGATTAGTCCAGTGTAAGGCCTTCCTTGTCACCATTGTCCAGAGAGTGAGATTAGTCCAGTGTAAGGCCTTCCTTGTCACCATTGTCCAGAGAGTGAGATTAGTCCAGTGTAAGGCCTTCCTTGTCACCATTGTCCAGAGAGTGAGATTAGTCCAGTGTAGGGCCTTCCTTGTTACCATTGTCCAGAGAGTGAGATTAGTCCAGTGTAAGGCCTTATTTGTCACCATTGTCCAGAGAGTGACACTGGTCCAGTGTAAGGCCTTCCTTGTCACCATTGTCCAGAGAGTGAGATTAGTCCAGTGTAAGGCCTTATTTGTCACCATTGTCCAGAGAGTGAGACTGGTCCAGTGTAAGGCCTTCCTTGTCACCATTGTCCAGAGAGTGAGATTAGTCCAGTGTAAGGCCTTCCTTGTCACCATTGTCCAGAGAGTGAGATTAGTCCAGTGTAAGGCCTTCCTTGTCACCATTGTGCAGAGAGTGAGATTAGTCCAGTGTAAGGCCTTATTTGTCACCATTGTCCAGAGAGTGAGACTGGTCCAGTGTAAGGCCTTCCTTGTCACCATTGTCCAGAGAGTGAGATTAGTCCAGTGTAAGGCCTTCCTTGTCACCATTGTCCAGAGTGTGAGACTGGTCCAGTGTAAGGCCTTCCTTGTCACCATTGTCCAGAGAGTGAGATTGGTCCAGTGTAAGGCCTTCCTTGTCACCATTGTCCAGAGAGTGAGATTAGTCCAGTGTATGGCCTTCCTTGTCACCATTGTCCAGAGTGTGAGATTGGTCCAGTGTAAGGCCTTCCTTGTCACCATTGTCCAGAGAGTGAGATTAGTCCAGTGTAAGGCCTTCCTTGTCACCATTGTCCAGAGAGTGAGATTAGTCCAGTGTAAGGCCTTCCTTGTCACCATTGTCCAGAGAGTGAGATTAGTCCAGTGTAAGGCCTTCCTTGTCACCATTGTCCAGAGAGTGAGATTAGTCCAGTGTATGGCCTTCCTTGTCACCATTGTCCAGAGTGTGAGATTGGTCCAGTGTAAGGCCTTCCTTGTCACCATTGTCCAGAGAGTGAGATTAGTCCAGTGTAAGGCCTTCCTTGTCACCATTGTCCAGAGAGTGAGATTAGTCCAGTGTAAGGCCTTCCTTGTCACCATTGTCCAGAGAGTGAGATTAGTCCAGTGTAAGGCCTTCCTTGTCACCATTGTCCAGAGAGTGAGATTAGTCCAGTGTAAGGCCTTCCTTGTCACCATTGTCCAGAGAGTGAGATTAGTCGAGTGTAAGGCCTTCCTTGTCACCATTGGTCCAGTGTAAGGCCTTCCTTGTCACCATTGTCCAGAGAGTGAGATTAGTCCAGTGTAAGGCCTTCCTTGTCACCATTGTCCAGAGTGTGAGATTGGTCCAGTGTAAGGCCTTCCTTGTCACCATTGTCCAGAGAGTGAGATTAGTCCAGTGTAAGGCCTTCCTTGTCACCATTGTCCAGAGAGTGAGATTAGTCCAGTGTAAGGCCTTCCTTGTCACCATTGTCCAGAGAGTGAGATTGGTCCAGTGTAAGGCCTTCCTTGTCACCATTGTCCAGAGAGTGAGATTAGTCCAGTGTAATGTCTTCCTTGTCACCATTGTCCAGAGTGTGAGATTGGTCCAGTGTAAGGCCTTCCTTGTCACCATTGTCCAGAGTGTGAGATTGGTCCAGTGTAAGGCCTTCCTTGTCACCATTGTCCAGAGAGTGAGATTAGTCCAGTGTAAGGCCTTCCTTGTCACCATTGTCCAGAGAGTGAGATTAGTCCAGTGTAAGGCCTTCCTTGTCACCATTGTCCAGAGTGTGAGATTGGTCCAGTGTAAGGCCTTCCTTGTCACCATTGTCCAGAGAGTGAGATTAGTCCAGTGTAAGGCCTTCCTTGTCACCATTGTCCAGAGAGTGAGATTAGTCCAGTGTAAGAACTTCCTTGTCACCATTGTCTAGAGAGTGAGATTAGTCCAGTGTAAGGCCTTCCTTGTCACCATTGTCCAGAGAGTGAGATTAGTCCAGTGTAAGGCCTTCCTTGTCACCATTGTCCAGAGAGTGAGATTAGTCCAGTGTAAGGCCTTCCTTGTCACCATTGTCCAGAGAGTGAGATTAGTCCAGTGTAAGGCCTTCCTTGTCACCATTGTCCAGAGTGTGAGATTGATCCAGTGTAAGGCCTTCCTTGTCACCATTGTCCAGAGAGTGAGATTAGTCCAGTGTAAGGCCTTCCTTGTCACCATTGTCCAGAGAGTGAGATTAGTCCAGTGTAAGGCCTTCCTTGTCACCATTGTCCAGAGAGTGAGATTGGTCCAGTGTAAGGCCTTCCTTGTCACCATTGTCCAGAGAGTGAGATTAGTCCAGTGTAATGCCTTCCTTGTCACCATTGTCCAGAGTGTGAGATTGGTCCAGTGTAAGACCTTCCTTGTCACCATTGTCCAGAGTGTGAGATTGGTCCAGTGTAAGGCCTTCCTTGTCACCATTGTCCAGAGTGTGAGATTGGTCCAGTGTAAGGCCTTCCTTGTCACCATTGTCCAGAGAGTGAGATTAGTCCAGTGTAAGGCCTTCCTTGTCACCATTGTCCAGAGAGTGAGATTAGTCCAGTGTAAGGCCTTCCTTGTCACCATTGTCCAGAGTGTGAGATTGGTCCAGTGTAAGGCCTTCCTTGTCACCATTGTCCAGAGAGTGAGATTAGTCCAGTGTAAGGCCTTCCTTGTCACCATTGTCCAGAGAGTGAGATTAGTCCAGTGTAAGGCCTTCCTTGTCACCATTGTCCAGAGTGTGAGATTGGTCCAGTGTAAGGCCTTCCTTGTCACCATTGTCCAGAGAGTGAGATTAGTCCAGTGTAAGGCCTTCCTTGTCACCATTGTCCAGAGAGTGAGATTAGTCCAGTGTAAGGCCTTCCTTGTCACCATTGTCCAGAGAGTGAGATTAGTCCAGTGTAAGGCCTTCCTTGTCACCATTGTCCAGAGTGTGAGGTTGGTCCAGTGTAAGGCCTTCCTTGTCCCCATTGTCCAGAGAGTGACACTGGTCCAGTGTAAAGCCTTCCTTGTGACCATTGTCCAGAGAGTGAGATTAGTCCAGTGTAAGGCCTTCCTTGTCACCATTGTCCAGAGAGTGAGATTAGTCGAGTGTAAGGCCTTCCTTGTCACCATTGTCCAGAGAGTGAGATTAGTCCAGTGTAAGGCCTTCCTTGTCACCATTGTCCAGAGAGTGAGATTAGTCCAGTGTAAGGCCTTCCTTGTCACCATTGTCCAGAGAGTGAGATTAGTCCAGTGTAAGGCCTTCCTTGTCACCATTGTCCAGAGAGTGAGATTAGTCGAGTGTAAGGCCTTCCTTGTCACCATTGTCCAGAGAGTGAGTCTGGTCCAGTGTAAGGCCTTCCTTGTCACCATTGTCCAGAGAGTGAGATTAGTCCAGTGTAAGGCCTTCCTTGTCACCATTGTCCAGAGTGTGAGATTGGTCCAGTGTAAGGCCTTCCTTGTCACCATTGTCCAGAGAGTGAGATTAGTCCAGTGTAAGGCCTTCCTTGTCACCATTGTCCAGAGAGTGAGATTAGTCCAGTGTAAGGCCTTCCTTGTCACCATTGTCCAGAGAGTGAGATTAGTCCAGTGTAAGGCCTTCCTTGTCACCATTGTCCAGAGAGTGAGATTAGTCGAGTGTAAGGCCTTCCTTGTCACCATTGTCCAGAGAGTGAGATTAGTCCAGTGTAAGGCCTTCCTTGTCACCATTGTCCAGAGAGTGAGATTAGTCGAGTGTAAGGCCTTCCTTGTCACCATTGTCCAGAGAGTGAGATTAGTCCAGTGTAAGGCCTTCCTTGTCACAATTGTCCAGAGAGTGACACTGGTCCAGTGTAAGGCCTTCCTTGTCACCATTGTCCAGAGAGTGAGATTAGTCCAGTGTAAGGCCTTCCTTGTCACCATTGTCCAGAGAGTGAGATTAGTCCAGTGTAAGGCCTTCCTTGTCACCATTGTCCAGAGAGTGAGATTAGTCGAGTGTAAGGCCTTCCTTGTCACCATTGTCCAGAGAGTGACACTGGTCCA
This sequence comes from Eledone cirrhosa, assembly GCA_964016885.1. Lineage (NCBI taxonomy): Eukaryota > Metazoa > Mollusca > Cephalopoda > Octopoda > Eledonidae > Eledone > Eledone cirrhosa. The sequence goes on from CAXHJY010000861.1 coordinate 161,621, forward strand.
GTGTAAGGCCTTCCTTGTCACCATTGTCCAGAGAGTGAGATTAGTCCAGTGTAAGGCCTTCCTTGTCACCATTGTCCAGAGTGTGAGTTTGGTCCAGTGTAAGGCCTTCCTTGTCACCATTGTCCAGAGAGTGAGATTGGTCCAGTGTAAGGCCTTCCTTGTCACCATTGTCCAGAGAGTGACACTGGTCCAGTGTAAGGCCTTCCTTGTCACCATTGTCCAGAGTGTGAGATTGGTCCAGTGTAAGGCCTTCCTTGTCACCATTGTCCAGAGAGGGACACTGGTCCAGTGAAAGGCCTTCCTTGTCACCGTTGTCCAGAGAGTGACACTGGTCCAGTGAAAGGCCTTCCTTGTCACCATTGTCCAGAGAGTGACACTGGTCCAGTGTAAGGCCTTCCTTGTCACCATTGTCCAGAGTGACACTGGTCCAGTGTAAGGCCTTCCTTGTCACCATTGTCCAGAGTGTGAGATTGGTCCAGAGTAAGGCTTTCCTTGTCACCATTGTCCAGAGAGGGACACTGGTCCAGAGTAAGGCCTTCCTTGTCACCATTGTCCAGAGAGTGACACTGGTCCAGTGTAAGGCATTCCTTGTCACCATTGTCCAGAGAGTGACACTGGTCCAGAGTAAGGCCTTGCTTGTCACCATTGTCCAGAGAGGGACACTGGTCCAGTGAAAGGCCTTCCTTGTCACCATTGTCCAGAGTGACACTGGTCCAGTGTAAGGCCTTCCTTGTCACCATTGTCCAGAGAGTGACACTGGTCCAGTGTAAGGCCTGCCTTGTCACCATTGTCCAGAGAGTGAGATTGGTCCAGTGTAAGGCCTTCCTTGTCACCATTGTCCAGAGAGTGACACTGGTCCAGTGTAAGGCCTTCCTTGTCACCATTGTCCAGAGTGACACTGGTCCAGTGTAAGGCCTTCCTTGTCACCATTGTCCAGAGAGTGAGATTGGTCCAGAGTAAGGCCTTCCTTGTCACCATTGTCCAGAGAGTGTGATTGGTCCAGTGTAAGGCCTTCCTTGTCACCATTGTCCAGAGAGTGAGCCTGGTCCAGTGTAAGGCCTTCCTTGTCACCATTGTCCAGAGAGTGAGTCTGGTCCAGTGTAAGGCCTTCCTTGTCACCATTGTCCAGAGAGTGAGATTGGTCCAGTGTAAGGCCTTCCTTGTCACCATTGTCCAGAGAGTGAGATTGGTCCAGTGTAAGGCCTTCCTTGTCACCATTGTCCAGAGAGTGAGATTGGTCCAGTGTAAGGCCTTCCTTGTCAGCATTGTCCAGAGAGTGACACTGGTCCAGTATAAGGCCTTCCTTGTCACCATTGTCCAGAGAGTGAGTCTGGTCCAGTGTAGGGCCTTCCTTGTTACCATTGTCCAGAGAGTGAGATTGGTCCAGTTTAAGGCCTTCATTGTCACCATTGTCCAGAGAGTGAGATTGTTCCAGTGTAAGGCCTTCCTTGTCACCATTGTCCAGAGAGTGAGACTGGTCCAGTGTAAGGCCTTCCTTGTCACCATTGTCCAGAGAGTGAGACTGGTCCAGTGTAAGGCCTTCCTTGTCCCCATTGTCCAGAGAGTGAGACTGGTCCAGTGTAAGGCCTTCCTTGTCACCATTGTCCAGAGAGTGAGATTAGTCCAGTGTAGGGCCTTCCTTGTCACCATTGTCCAGAGAGTGACACTGGTCCAGTGTAAGGCCTTCCTTGTCACCATTGTCCAGAGAGTGAGACTGGTCCAGTGTAAGGCCTTCCTTGTCACCATTGTCCAGAGAGTGACACTGGTCCAGTGTTAGGCCTTCCTTGTCACCATTGTCCAGAGAGTGAGATTAGTCCAGTGTAAGGCCTTCCTTGTCACCATTGTCCAGAGAGTGACACTGGTCCAGTGTAAGGCCTTCCTTGTCACCATTGTCCAGAGAGTGACACTGGTCCAGTGTTAGGCCTTCCTTGTCACCATTGTCCAGAGAGTGAGATTAGTCCAGTGTAAGGCCTTCCTTGTCACCATTGTCCAGAGAGTGACACTGGTCCAGTGTAAGGCCTTCCTTGTCACCATTGTCCAGAGAGTGACACTGGTCCAGTGTTAGGCCTTCCTTGTCACCATTGTCCAGAGAGTGAGATTAGTCCAGTGTAAGGCCTTCCTTGTCACCATTGTCCAGAGAGTGACACTGGTCCAGTGTAAGGCCTTCCTTGTCACCATTGTCCAGAGAGTGAGATTAGTCCAGTGTAAGGCCTTCCTTGTCACCATTGTCCAGAGAGTGAGATTAGTCCAGTGTAAGGCCTTCCTTGTCACCATTGTCCAGAGAGTGAGATTAGTCCAGTGTAAGGCCTTCCTTGTCACCATTGTCCAGAGACTGACACTGGTCCAGTGTAAGGCCTTCCTTGTCACCATTGTCCAGAGAGTGAGATTAGTCCAGTGTAAGGCCTTCCTTGTCACCATTGTCCAGAGAGTGAGATTAGTCCAGTGTAAGGCCTTCCTTGTCACCATTGTCCAGAGAGTGAGATTAGTCCAGTGTAAGGCCTTCCTTGTCACCATTGTCCAGAGAGTGAGATTAGTCCAGTGTAAGGCCTTCCTTGTCACCATTGTCCAGAGAGTGAGATTAGTCCAGTGTAAGGCCTTCCTTGTCACCATTGTCCAGAGAGTGAGATTAGTCGAGTGTAAGGCCTTCCTTGTCACCATTGTCCAGAGAGTGAGATTAGTCCAGTGTAAGGCCTTCCTTGTCACCATTGTCCAGAGAGTGAGATTAGTCCAGTGTAAGGCCTTCCTTGTCACCATTGTCCAGAGTGTGAGATTGGTCCAGTGTAAGGCCTTCCTTGTCACCATTGTTCAGAGTGTGAGATTAGTCCAGTGTAAGGCCTTCCTTGTCACCATTGTCCAGAGAGTGAGATTAGTCCAGTGTAAGGCCTTCCTTGTCACCATTGTCCAGAGAGTGAGATTAGTCCAGTGTAAGGCCTTCCTTGTCACCATTGTCCAGAGAGTGAGATTAGTCCAGTGTAAGGCCTTCCTTGTCACCATTGTCCAGAGAGTGAGATTAGTCCAGTGTAAGGCCTTCCTTGTCACCATTGTCCAGAGAGTGAGATTAGTCCAGTGTAAGGCCTTCCTTGTCACCATTGTCCAGAGAGTGAGATTAGTCCAGTGTAAGGCCTTCCTTGTCACCATTGTCCAGAGAGTGAGATTAGTCCAGTGTAAGGCCTTCCTTGTCACCATTGTCCAGAGTGTGAGATTGGTCCAGTGTAAGGCCTTCCTTGTCACCATTGTTCAGAGTGTGAGATTAGTCCAGTGTAAGGCCTTCCTTGTCACCATTGTCCAGAGAGTGAGATTAGTCCAGTGTAAGGCCTTCCTTGTCACCATTGTCCAGAGAGTGAGATTAGTCCAGTGTAAGGCCTTCCTTGTCACCATTGTCCAGAGTGTGAGATTGGTCCAGTGTAAGGCCTTCCTTGTCACCATTGTCCAGAGAGTGAGATTAGTCCAGTGTAAGGCCTTCCTTGTCACCATTGTCCAGAGGGTGAGATTAGTCGAGTGTAAGGCCTTCCTTGTCACCATTGTCCAGAGAGTGAGATTAGTCCAGTGTAAGGCCTTCCTTGTCACCATTGTCCAGAGAGTGACACTGGTCCAGTGTAAGGCCTTCTTTGTCACCATTGTCCAGAGAGTGAGATTAGTCCAGTGTAAGGCCTTCCTTGTCACCATTGTCCAGAGAGTGAGATTAGTCGAGTGTAAGGCCTTCCTTGTCACCATTGTCCTGAGAGTGAGTCTGGTCCAGTGTAAGGCCTTCCTTGTCACCATTGTCCAGAGAGTGAGATTAGTCCAGTGTAAGGCCTTCCTTGTCACCATTGTCCAGAGGGTGAGATTAGTCGAGTGTAAGGCCTTCCTTGTCACCATTGTCCAGAGAGTGAGATTAGTCCAGTGTAAGGCCTTCCTTGTCACCATTGTCCAGAGAGTGACACTGGTCCAGTGTAAGGCCTTCTTTGTCACCATTGTCCAGAGAGTGAGATTAGTCCAGTGTAAGGCCTTCCTTGTCACCATTGTCCAGAGAGTGAGATTAGTCGAGTGTAAGGCCTTCCTTGTCACCATTGTCCTGAGAGTGAGACTGGTCCAGTGTAAGGCCTTCCTTGTCACCATTGTCCAGAGAGTGAGACTGGTCCAGTGTAGGGCCTTCCTTGTCACCATTGTCCAGAGAGTGAGACTGGTCCAGTGTAAGGCCTTCCTTGTCCCCATTGTTCAGAGAGTGAGACTGGTCCAGTGTAAGGCCTTCCTTGTCCCCATTGTCCAGAGAGTGAGATTAGTCCAGTTTAAGGCCTTCCTTGTCACCATTGTTCAGAGAGTGAGACTGGTCCAGTGTAAGGCCTTCCTTGTCCCCATTGTCCAGAGAGTGAGATTAGTCCAGTTTAAGGCCTTCCTTGTCACCATTGTTCAGAGAGTGAGACTGGTCCAGTGTAAGGCCTTCCTTGTCACCATTGTTCAGAGAGTGAGATTAGTCCAGTTTAAGGCCTTCCTTGTCACCATTGTCCTGAGAGTGAGTCTGGTCCAGTGTAGGGCCTTCCTTGTCACCATTGTCCAGAGAGTGAGACTGGTCCAGTGTAAGGCCTTCCTTGTCCCCATTGTTCAGAGAGTGAGACTGGTCCAGTGTAAGGCCTTCCTTGTCACCATTGTCCAGAGAGTGAGACTGGTCCAGTGTAGGGCCTTCCTTGTCACCATTGTCCAGAGAGTGAGACTGGTCCAGTGTAAGGCCTTCCTTGTCCCCATTGTTCAGAGAGTGAGACTGGTCCAGTGTAAGGCCTTCCTTGTCACCATTGTCCAGAGAGTGAGATTAGTCCAGTGTAAGGCCTTCCTTGTCACCATTGTCCAGAGAGTGAGATTAGTCCAGTGTAAGGCCTTCCCTGTCACCATTGTCCAGAGTGTGAGGCTGGTCCAGTGTAAGGCCTTCCTTGTCACCATTGTCCAGAGAGTGAGATTGGTCCAGTGTAAGGCCTTCCTTGTCACCATTGTCCAGAGAGTGACACTGGTCCAGTGTAAGGCCTTCCTTGTCACCATTGTCCAGAGTGTGAGATTGGTCCAGTGTAAGGCCTTCCTTGTCACCATTGTCCAGAGAGGGACACTGGTCCAGTGAAAGGCCTTCCTTGTCACCATTGTCCAGAGAGTGACACTGGTCCAGAGTAAGGCCTTCCTTGTCACCATTGTCCAGAGAGTGACACTGGTCCAGTGTAAGGCCTTCCTTGTCACCATTGTCCAGAGAGTGACACTGGTCCAGAGTAAGGCCTTGCTTGTAACCATTGTCCAGAGAGGGACACTGGTCCAGTGAAAGGCCTTCCTTGTCACCATTGTCCAGGGTGACACTGGTCCAGTGTAAGGCCTTCCTTGTCACCATTGTCCAGAGAGTGACACTGGTCCAGTGTAAGGCCTGCCTTGTCACCATTGTCCAGAGAGTGAGATTGGTCCAGTGTAAGGCCTTCCTTGTCACCATTGTCCAGAGAGTGACACTGGTCCAGTGTAAGGCCTTCCTTGTCACCATTGTCCAGAGTGACACTGGTCCAGTGTAAGGCCTTCCTTGTCACCATTGTCCAGAGAGTGAGATTGGTCCAGAGTAAGGCCTTCCTTGTCACCATTGTCCAGAGAGTGTGATTGGTCCAGTGTAAGGCCTTCCTTGTCACCATTGTCCAGAGAGTGAGATTGGTCCAGTGTAAGGCCTTCCTTGTCACCATTGTCCAGAGAGTGAGATTGGTCCAGTGTAAGGCCTTCCTTGTCACCATTGTCCAGAGAGTGAGATTGGTCCAGAGTAAGGCCTTCCTTGTCACCATTGTCCAGAGAGTGTGATTGGTCCAGTGTAAGGCCTTCCTTGTCACCATTGTCCAGAGAGTGAGATTGGTCCAGTGTAAGGCCTTCCTTGTCACCATTGTCCAGAGAGTGAGATTGGTCCAGTGTAAGGCCTTCCTTGTCACCATTGTCCAGAGAGTGAGATTGGTCCAGTGTAAGGCCTTCCTTGTCACCATTGTCCAGAGAGTGAGATTGGTCCAGTGTAAGGCCTTCCTTGTCACCATTGTCCAGAGAGTGAGACTGGTCCAGTGTAAGGCCTTCCTTGTCACCATTGTCCAGAGAGTGAGACTGGTCCAGTGTAGGGCCTTCCTTGTCACCATTGTCCAGAGAGTGAGACTGGTCCAGTGTAAGGCCTTCCTTGTCCCCATTGTCCAGAGAGTGAGACTGGTCCAGTGTAAGGCCTTCCTTGTCACCATTGTCCAGAGAGTGACACTGGTCCAGTGTTAGGCCTTCCTTGTCACCATTGTCCAGAGAGTGACACTGGTCCAGTGTAAGGCCTTCCTTGTCACCATTGTCCAGAGAGTGAGATTAGTCCAGTGTAGGGCCTTCCTTGTCACCATTGTCCAGAGAGTGAGATTGGTCCAGTGTAAGGCCTTCCTTGTCACCATTGTCCAGAGAGTGACACTGGTCCAGTGTTAGGCCTTCCTTGTCACCATTGTCCAGAGAGTGACACTGGTCCAGTGTAAGGCCTTCCTTGTCACCATTGTCCAGAGAGTGAGATTAGTCCAGTGTAGGGCCTTCCTTGTCACCATTGTCCAGAGAGTGAGATTAGTCCAGTGTAGGGCCTTCCTTGTCACCATTGTCCAGAGAGTGAGATTGGTCCAGTGTAAGGCCTTCCTTGTCACCATTGTCCAGAGAGTGACACTGGTCCAGTGTTAGGCCTTCCTTGTCACCATTGTCCAGAGAGTGACACTGGTCCAGTGTAAGGCCTTCCTTGTCACCATTGTCCAGAGAGTGAGATTGGTCCAGTGTAAGGCCTTCCTTGTCACCATTGTCCAGAGAGTGACACTGGTCCAGTGTTAGGCCTTCCTTGTCACCATTGTCCAGAGAGTGACACTGGTCCAGTGTAAGGCCTTCCTTGTCACCATTGTCCAGAGAGTGAGATTAGTCCAGTGTAGGGCCTTCCTTGTCACCATTGTCCAGAGACTGACACTGGTCCAGTGTAAGGCCTTCCTTGTCACCATTGTCCAGAGAGTGAGACTGGTCCAGTGTAAGGCCTTCCTTGTCACCATTGTCCAGAGAGTGACACTGGTCCAGTGTTAGGCCTTCCTTGTCACCATTGTCCAGAGAGTGACACTGGTCCAGTGTAAGGCCTTCCTTGTCACCATTGTCCAGAGAGTGAGATTAGTCCAGTGTAGGGCCTTCCTTGTCACCATTGTCCAGAGACTGACACTGGTCCAGTGTAAGGCCTTCCTTGTCACCATTGTCCAGAGAGTGAGACTGGTCCAGTGTAAGGCCTTCCTTGTCACCATTGTCCAGAGAGTGAGATTAGTCCAGTGTAGGGCCTTCCTTGTCACCATTGTCCAGAGAGTGACACTGGTCCAGTGTAAGGCCTTCCTTGTCACCATTGTCCAGAGAGTGAGACTGGTCCAGTGTAAGGCCATCCTTGTCACCATTGTCCAGAGAGTGACACTGGTCCAGTGTTAGGCCTTCCTTGTCACCATTGTCCAGAGAGTGACACTGGTCCAGTGTAAGGCCTTCCTTGTCACCATTGTCCAGAGAGTGAGATTAGTCCAGTGTAGGGCCTTCCTTGTCACCATTGTCCAGAGAGTGAGACTGGTCCAGTGTAAGGCCATCCTTGTCACCATTGTCCAGAGAGTGAGACTGGTCCAGTGTTAGGCCTTCCTTGTCACCATTGTCCAGAGAGTGAGATTAGTCCAGTGTAGGGCCTTCCTTGTCACCATTGTCCAGAGAGTGACACTGGTCCAGTGGAAGGCCTTCCTTGTCACCATTGTCCAGAGAGTGAGATTAGTCCAGTGTAGGGCCTTCCTTGTCACCATTGTCCAGAGAGTGACACTGGTCCAGTGGAAGGCCTTCCTTGTCACCATTGTCCAGAGAGTGAGATTAGTCCAGTGTAGGGCCTTCCTTGTCACCATTGTCCAGAGAGTGACACTGGTCCAGTGTAAGGCCTTCCTTGTCACCATTGTCCAGAGAGTGAGATTAGTCCAGTGTAGGGCCTTCCTTGTCACCATTGTCCAGAGAGTGACACTGGTCCAGTGTAAGGCCTTCCTTGTCACCATTGTCCAGAGAGTGAGACTGGTCCAGTGTAAGGCCATCCTTGTCACCATTGTCCAGAGAGTGAGACTGGTCCAGTGTTAGGCCTTCCTTGTCACCATTGTCCAGAGAGTGAGATTAGTCCAGTGTAGGGCCTTCCTTGTCACCATTGTCCAGAGAGTGACACTGGTCCAGTGGAAGGCCTTCCTTGTCACCATTGTCCAGAGAGTGAGATTAGTCCAGTGTAGGGCCTTCCTTGTCACCATTGTCCAGAGAGTGACACTGGTCCAGTGGAAGGCCTTCCTTGTCACCATTGTCCAGAGAGTGAGATTAGTCCAGTGTAGGGCCTTCCTTGTCACCATTGTCCAGAGAGTGACACTGGTCCAGTGTAAGGCCTTCCTTGTCACCATTGTCCAGAGAGTGAGATTAGTCCAGTGTAGGGCCTTCCTTGTCACCATTGTCCAGAGAGTGACACTGGTCCAGTGGAAGGCCTTCCTTGTCACCATTGTCCAGAGAGTGAGACTGGTCCAGTGTAAGGCCCTCCTTGTATGCATTGTCCAGAGAGTGACACTGGTCCAGTGTAAGCCCTTCCTTGTCACCATTGTCCAGAGAGTGAGACTGGTCCAGTGTAAGGCCTTCCTTGTCACCATTGTCCAGAGAGTGAGACTGGTCCAGTGTAAGGCCTTCCATGTCACCATTGTCCAGAGAGTGAGACTGGTCCAGTGTAGGGCCTTCCTTGTCACCATTGTCCAGACAGTGAGACTGGTCCAGTGTAGGGCCTTCCTTGTCACCATTGTCCAGAGAGTGTCATTGGTCCAGTTTAAGGCCTTCCTTGTCACCATTGTCCAGAGAGTGAGATTAGTCCAGTGTAAGGCCTTCCTTGTCACCATTGTCCAGAGAGTGTCATTGGTCCAGTGTAAGGCCTTCCTTGTCACCATTGTCCAGAGAGTGAGACTGGTCCAGTGTAAGGCCTTCCTTGTCACCATTGTCCAGAGAGTGAGATTAGTCCAGTGTAAGGCCTTCCTTGTCACCATTGTCCAGACAGTGAGACTGGTCCAGTGTAGGGCCTTCCTTGTCACCATTGTCCAGAGAGTGTCATTGGTCCAGTTTAAGGCCTTCCTTGTCACCATTGTCCAGAGAGTGAGATTAGTCCAGTGTAAGGCCTTCCTTGTCACCATTGTCCAGAGAGTGTCATTGGTCCAGTGTAAGGCCTTCCTTGTCACCATTGTCCAGAGAGTGAGACTGGTCCAGTGTAAGGCCTTCCTTGTCACCATTGTCCAGAGAGTGAGATTAGTCCAGTGTAAGGCCTTCCTTGTCACCATTGTCCAGAGAGTGTCATTGGTCCAGTGTAAGGCCTTCCTTGTCACCATTGTCCAGAGAGTGAGATTAGTCCAGTGTAAGGCCTTCCTTGTCACCATTGTCCAGAGAGTGAGACTGGTCCAGTGTAAGGCCTTCCTTGTCACCATTGTCCAGAGAGTGAGATTAGTCCAGTGTAAGGCCTTCCTTGTCACCATTGTCCAGAGAGTGTCATTGGTCCAGTGTAAGGCCTTCCTTGTCACCATTGTCCAGAGAGTGAGATTAGTCCAGTGTAAGGCCTTCCTTGTCACCATTGTCCAGAGAGTGTCATTGGTCCAGTGTAAGGCCTTCCTTGTCACCATTGTCCAGAGAGTGAGATTAGTCCAGTGTAGGGCCATCCTTGTCACCATTGTCCAGAGAGTGAGACTGGTCCAGTGTAAGGCCTTCCTTGTCACCATTGTCCAGAGAGTGAGATTGGTCCAGTGTAAGGCCTTTCTTGTCCCCATTGTCCAGAGAGTGAAACTGGTCCAGTGTAGGGCCTTCCTTGTCACCATTGTCCAGAGAGTGAGATTAGTCCAGTGTAGGGCCATCCTTGTCACCATTGTCCAGAGAGTGAGACTGGTCCAGTGTAAGGCCTTCCTTGTCACCATTGTCCAGAGAGTGAGATTAGTCCAGTGTAGGGCCTTCCTTGTCTCCATTGTCCAGAGAGTGAGACTGGTCCAGTGTAAGGCCTTCCTTGTCACCATTGTCCAGAGAGTGAGACTGGTCCAGTGTAGGACCTTCCTTGTCACCATTGTCCAGAGAGTGAGATTAGTCCAGTGTAAGGCCTTCCTTGTCACCATTGTCCAGAGAGTGAGATTAGTCCAGTGTAAGGCCTTCCTTGTCACCATTGTCCAGAGAGTGAGATTAGTCCAGTGTAGGGCCTTCCTTGTCCCCATTGTCCAGAGAGTGAGACTGGTCCAGTGTAAGGCCTTCCTTGTCACCATTGTCCAGAGAGTGAGATTAGTCCAGTGTAGGGCCTTCCTTGTCACCATTGTCCAGAGAGTGACACTGGTCCAGTGTAAGGCCTTCCTTGTCACCATTGTCCAGAGAGTGAGATTAGTCCAGTGTAAGGCCTTCCTTGTCACCATTGTCCAGAGAGTGAGATTAGTCCAGTGTAGGGCCTTCCTTGTCCCCATTGTCCAGAGAGTGAGACTGGTCCAGTGTAAGGCCTTCCTTGTCACCATTGTCCAGAGAGTGAGATTAGTCCAGTGTAAGGCCTTCCTTGTCACCATTGTCCAGAGAGTGAGATTAGTCCAGTGTAGGGCCTTCCTTGTCCCCATTGTCCAGAGAGTGAGACTGGTCCAGTGTAAGGCCTTCCTTGTCACCATTGTCCAGAGAGTGAGATTAGTCCAGTGTAGGGCCTTCCTTGTCACCATTGTCCAGAGAGTGACACTGGTCCAGTGTAAGGCCTTCCTTGTCACCATTGTCCAGAGAGTGAGACTGGTCCAGTGTAAGGCCTTCCTTGTCACCATTGTCCAGAGAGTGACACTGGTCCAGTGTTAGGCCTTCCTTGTCACCATTGTCCAGAGAGTGACACTGGTCCAGTGTAAGGCCTTCCTTGTCACCATTGTCCAGAGAGTGAGATTAGTCCAGTGTAAGGCCTTCCTTGTCACCATTGTCCAGAGAGTGAGATTAGTCCAGTGTAGGGCCTTCCTTGTCACCATTGTCCAGAGAGTGAGATTAGTCCAGTGTAAGGCCTTCCTTGTCACCATTGTCCAGAGAGTGAGATTAGTCCAGTGTAAGGCCTTCCTTGTCACCATTGTCCAGAGAGTGAGATTAGTCCAGTGTAAGGCCTTCCTTGTCACCATTGTCCAGAGAGTGAGATTAGTCCAGTGTAAGGCCTTCCTTGTCACCATTGTCCAGAGTGTGAGATTGGTCCAGTGTAGGGCCTTCCTTGTCACCATTGTCCAGAGAGTGAGACTGGTCCAGTGTAGGGCCTTCCTTGTCACCATTGTCCAGAGAGTGACACTGGTCCAGTGTAAGGCCTTCCTTGTCACCATTGTCCAGAGAGTGACACTGGTCCAGTGTAGGGCCTTCCTTGTCACCATTGTCCAGAGAGTGACACTGGTCCAGTGTAGGGCCTTCCTTGTCACCATTGTCCAGAGAGTGACACTGGTCCAGTGTAAGGCCTTCCTTGTCACCATTGTCCAGAGAGTGACACTGGTCCAGTGTAAGGCCTTCCTTGTCACCATTGTCCAGAGAGTGACACTGGTCCAGTGTAGGGCCTTCCTTGTCACCATTGTCCAGAGAGTGACACTGGTCCAGTGTAAGGCCTTCCTTGTCACCATTGTCCAGAGAGTGACACTGGTCCAGTGTAGGGCCTTCCTTGTCACCATTGTCCAGAGAGTGACACTGGTCCAGTGTAAGGCCTTCCTTGTCACCATTGTCCAGAGAGTGAGACTGGTCCAGTGTAAGGCCTTCCTTGTCACCATTGTCCAGAGAGTGAGACTGGTCCAGTGTAAGGCCTTCCTTGTCACCATTGTCCAGAGAGTGAGATTAGTCCAGTGTAAGGCCTTCCTTGTCACCATTGTCCAGAGAGTGAGACTGGTCCAGAGTAAGGCCTTCCTTGTCACCATTGTCCAGAGAGTGTGATTGGTCCAGTGTAAGGCCTTCCTTGTCACCATTGTCCAGAGAGTGAGACTGGTCCAGTGTAAGGCCTTCCTTGTCACCATTGTCCAGAGAGTGAGATTGGTCCAGTGTAGGGCCTTCCTTGTCACCATTGTCCAGAGAGTGAGATTAGTCCAGTGTAAGGCCTTCCTTGTCACCATTGTCCAGAGAGTGAGATTGGTCCAGTGTAGGGCCTTCCTTGTCACCATTGTCCAGAGAGTGAGATTGGTCCAGTGTAGGGCCTTCCTTGTCACCATTGTCCAGAGAGTGAGACTGGTCCAGTGTAAGGCCTTCCTTGTCACCATTGTCCAGAGAGTGAGATTGGTCCAGTGTAGGGCCTTCCTTGTCACCATTGTCCAGAGAGTGAGATTAGTCCAGTGTAGGGCCTTCCTTGTCACCATTGTCCAGAGAGTGAGATTAGTCCAGTGTAAGGCCTTCCTTGTCACCATTGTCCAGAGAGTGAGATTAGTCCAGTGTAAGGCCTTCCTTGTCACCATTGTCCAGAGAGTGAGACTGGTCCAGTGTAAGGCCTTCCTTGTCACCATTGTCCAGAGAGTGAGATTAGTCCAGTGTAAGGCCTTCCTTGTCACCATTGTCCAGAGAGTGAGATTGGTCCAGTGTAAGGCCTTCCTTGTCACCATTGTCCAGAGAGTGAGATTAGTCCAGTGTAGGGCCTTCCTTGTCACCATTGTCCAGAGAGTGAGATTAGTCCAGTGTAAGGCCTTCCTTGTCACCATTGTCCAGAGAGTGAGATTAGTCCAGTGTAGGGCCTTCCTTGTCACCATTGTCCAGAGAGTGAGATTGGTCCAGTGTAGGGCCTTCCTTGTCACCATTGTCCAGAGAGTGAGATTAGTCCAGTGTAAGGCCTTCCTTGTCACCATTGTCCAGAGAGTGAGACTGGTCCAGTGTAAGGCCTTCCTTGTCACCATTGTCCAGAGAGTGAGATTGGTCCAGTGTAGGGCCTTCCTTGTCACCATTGTCCAGAGAGTGAGACTGGTCCAGTGTAGGGCCTTCCTTGTCACCATTGTCCAGAGAGTGAGATTGGTCCAGTGTAGGGCCTTCCTTGTCACCATTGTCCAGAGAGTGAGACTGGTCCAGTGTAGGGCCTTCCTTGTCACCATTGTCCAGAGAGTGAGACTGGTCCAGTGTAGGGCCTTCCTTGTCACCATTGTCCAGAGAGTGAGACTGGTCCAGTGTAAGGCCTTCCTTGTCACCATTGTCCAGAGAGTGAGATTGGTCCAGTGTAGGGCCTTCCTTGTCACCATTGTCCAGAGAGTGAGATTGGTCCAGTGTAGGGCCTTCCTTGTCACCATTGTCCAGAGAGTGAGACTGGTCCAGTGTAAGGCCTTCCTTGGCACCATTGTCCAGAGAGTGAGATTGGTCCAGTGTAGGGCCTTCCTTGTCACCATTGTCCAGAGAGTGAGATTGGTCCAGTGTAGGGCCTTCCTTGTCACCATTGTCCAGAGAGTGAGACTGGTCCAGTGTAAGGCCTTCCTTGTCACCATTGTCCAGAGAGTGAGATTGGTCCAGTGTAGGGCCTTCCTTGTCACCATTGTCCAGAGAGTGAGATTAGTCCAGTGTAAGGCCTTCCTTGTCACCATTGTCCAGAGAGTGAGATTGGTCCAGTGTAGGGCCTTCCTTGTCACCATTGTCCAGAGAGTGAGATTGGTCCAGTGTAGGGCCTTCCTTGTCACCATTGTCCAGAGAGTGAGATTAGTCCAGTGTAAGGCCTTCCTTGTCACCATTGTCCAGAGAGTGAGATTGGTCCAGTGTAAGGCCTTCCTTGTCACCATTGTCCAGAGAGTGAGATTGGTCCAGTGTAGGGCCTTCCTTGTCACCATTGTCCAGAGAGTGAGATTAGTCCAGTGTAAGGCCTTCCTTGTCACCATTGTCCAGAGAGTGAGATTGGTCCAGTGTAGGGCCTTCCTTGTCACCATTGTCCAGAGAGTGAGACTGGTCCAGTGTAGGGCCTTCCTTGTCACCATTGTCCAGAGAGTGAGACTGGTCCAGTGTAAGGCCTTCCTTGTCACCATTGTCCAGAGAGTGAGACTGGTCCAGTGTAAGGCCTTCCTTGTCACCATTGTCCAGAGAGTGAGACTGGTCCAGTGTAGGGCCTTCCTTGTCACCATTGTCCAGAGAGTGAGATTGGTCCAGTGTAGGGCCTTCCTTGTCACCATTGTCCAGAGAGTGAGACTGGTCCAGTGTAAGGCCTTCCTTGTCACCATTGTCCAGAGAGTGAGATTGGTCCAGTGTAGGGCCTTCCTTGTCACCATTGTCCAGAGAGTGAGATTAGTCCAGTGTAAGGCCTTCCTTGTCACCATTGTCCAGAGAGTGAGATTGGTCCAGTGTAGGGCCTTCCTTGTCACCATTGTCCAGAGAGTGAGATTGGTCCAGTGTAGGGCCTTCCTTGTCACCATTGTCCAGAGAGTGAGATTAGTCCAGTGTAAGGCCTTCCTTGTCACCATTGTCCAGAGAGTGAGATTGGTCCAGTGTAAGGCCTTCCTTGTCACCATTGTCCAGAGAGTGAGATTGGTCCAGTGTAAGGCCTTCCTTGTCACCATTGTCCAGAGAGTGAGATTGGTCCAGTGTAGGGCCTTCCTTGTCACCATTGTCCAGAGAGTGAGATTAGTCCAGTGTAAGGCCTTCCTTGTCACCATTGTCCAGAGAGTGAGATTAGTCCAGTGTAAGGCCTTCCTTGTCACCATTGTCCAGAGAGTGAGATTGGTCCAGTGTAGGGCCTTCCTTGTCACCATTGTCCAGAGAGTGAGATTAGTCCAGTGTAAGGCCTTCCTTGTCACCATTGTCCAGAGAGTGAGATTAGTCCAGTGTAAGGCCTTCCTTGTCACCATTGTCCAGAGAGTGAGATTGGTCCAGTGTAGGGCCTTCCTTGTCACCATTGTCCAGAGAGTGAGATTAGTCCAGTGTAAGGCCTTCCTTGTCACCATTGTCCAGAGAGTGAGATTAGTCCAGTGTAAGGCCTTCCTTGTCACCATTGTCCAGAGAGTGAGATTGGTCCAGTGTAGGGCCTTCCTTGTCACCATTGTCCAGAGAGTGAGATTAGTCCAGTGTAAGGCCTTCCTTGTCACCATTGTCCAGAGAGTGAGATTAGTCCAGTGTAAGGCCTTCCTTGTCACCATTGTCCAGAGAGTGAGATTGGTCCAGTGTAGGGCCTTCCTTGTCACCATTGTCCAGAGAGTGAGATTAGTCCAGTGTAAGGCCTTCCTTGTCACCATTGTCCAGAGAGTGAGATTGGTCCAGTGTAGGGCCTTCCTTGTCACCATTGTCCAGAGAGTGAGATTAGTCCAGTGTAAGGCCTTCCTTGTCACCATTGTCCAGAGAGTGAGATTAGTCCAGTGTAAGGCCTTCCTTGTCACCATTGTCCAGAGAGTGAGATTGGTCCAGTGTAGGGCCTTCCTTGTCACCATTGTCCAGAGAGTGAGATTAGTCCAGTGTAAGGCCTTCCTTGTCACCATTGTCCAGAGAGTGAGATTAGTCCAGTGTAAGGCCTTCCTTGTCACCATTGTCCAGAGAGTGAGATTGGTCCAGTGTAGGGCCTTCCTTGTCACCATTGTCCAGAGAGTGAGATTAGTCCAGTGTAAGGCCTTCCTTGTCACCATTGTCCAGAGAGTGAGATTAGTCCAGTGTAAGGCCTTCCTTGTCACCATTGTCCAGAGAGTGAGATTAGTCCAGTGTAAGGCCTTCCTTGTCACCATTGTCCAGAGAGTGAGATTGGTCCAGTGTAGGGCCTTCCTTGTCACCATTGTCCAGAGAGTGAGACTGGTCCAGTGTAGGGCCTTCCTTGTCACCATTGTCCAGAGAGTGAGACTGGTCCAGTGTAAGGCCTTCCTTGTCACCATTGTCCAGAGAGTGAGACTGGTCCAGTGTAAGGCCTTCCTTGTCACCATTGTCCAGAGAGTGAGACTGGTCCAGTGTAGGGCCTTCCTTGTCACCATTGTCCAGAGAGTGAGATTGGTCCAGTGTAGGGCCTTCCTTGTCACCATTGTCCAGAGAGTGAGACTGGTCCAGTGTAGGGCCTTCCTTGTCACCATTGTCCAGAGAGTGAGACTGGTCCAGTGTAAGGCCTTCCTTGTCACCATTGTCCAGAGAGTGAGATTGGTCCAGTGTAGGGCCTTCCTTGTCACCATTGTCCAGAGAGTGAGATTAGTCCAGTGTAGGGCCTTCCTTGTCACCATTGTCCAGAGAGTGAGACTGGTCCAGTGTAGGGCCTTCCTTGTCACCATTGTCCAGAGAGTGAGACTGGTCCAGTGTAAGGCCTTCCTTGTCACCATTGTCCAGAGAGTGAGATTGGTCCAGTGTAGGGCCTTCCTTGTCACCATTGTCCAGAGAGTGAGACTGGTCCAGTGTAAGGCCTTCCTTGTCACCATTGTCCAGAGAGTGAGACTGGTCCAGTGTAAGGCCTTCCTTGTCACCATTGTCCAGAGAGTGAGATTAGTCCAGTGTAGGGCCTTCCTTGTCACCATTGTCCAGAGAGTGAGACTGGTCCAGTGTAAGGCCTTCCTTGTCACCATTGTCCAGAGAGTGAGATTGGTCCAGTGTAGGGCCTTCCTTGTCACCATTGTCCAGAGAGTGAGATTGGTCCAGTGTAGGGCCTTCCTTGTCACCATTGTCCAGAGAGTGAGATTAGTCCAGTGTAGGGCCTTCCTTGTCACCATTGTCCAGAGAGTGAGACTGGTCCAGTGTAGGGCCTTCCTTGTCACCATTGTCCAGAGAGTGAGATTAGTCCAGTGTAAGGCCTTCCTTGTCACCATTGTCCAGAGAGTGAGACTGGTCCAGTGTAGGGCCTTCCTTGTCACCATTGTCCTGAGAGTGAGACTGGTCCAGTGTAAGGCCTTCCTTGTCACCATTGTCCAGAGAGTGAGATTAGTCCAGTGTAGGGCCTTCCTTGTCACCATTGTCCAGAGAGTGAGACTGGTCCAGTGTAGGGCCTTCCTTGTCACCATTGTCCAGAGAGTGAGATTAGTCCAGTGTAGGGCCTTCCTTGTCACCATTGTCCAGAGAGTGAGACTGGTCCAGTGTAGGGCCTTCCTTGTCACCATTGTCCAGAGAGTGAGACTGGTCCAGTGTAGGGCCTTCCTTGTCACCATTGTCCAGAGAGTGAGATTAGTCCAGTGTAGGGCCTTCCTTGTCACCATTGTCCTGAGAGTGAGACTGGTCCAGTGTAAGGCCTTCCTTGTCACCATTGTCCAGAGAGTGAGACTGGTCCAGTGTAGGGCCTTCCTTGTCACCATTGTCCAGAGAGTGAGATTAGTCCAGTGTAAGGCCTTCCTTGTCACCATTGTCCAGAGAGTGAGACTGGTCCAGTGTAGGGCCTTCCTTGTCACCATTGTCCAGAGAGTGAGACTGGTCCAGTGTAGGGCCTTCCTTGTCACCATTGTCCAGAGAGTGAGATTAGTCCAGTGTAGGGCCTTCCTTGTCACCATTGTCCAGAGAGTGAGACTGGTCCAGTGTAGGGCCTTCCTTGTCACCATTGTCCAGAGAGTGAGATTAGTCCAGTGTAAGGCCTTCCTTGTCACCATTGTCCAGAGAGTGAGACTGGTCCAGTGTAGGGCCTTCCTTGTCACCATTGTCCTGAGAGTGAGACTGGTCCAGTGTAAGGCCTTCCTTGTCACCATTGTCCAGAGAGTGAGACTGGTCCAGTGTAGGGCCTTCCTTGTCACCATTGTCCTGAGAGTGAGACTGGTCCAGTGTAAGGCCTTCCTTGTCACCATTGTCCAGAGACTGACACTGGTCCAGTGTAAGGCCTTCCTTGTCACCATTGTCCAGAGAGTGAGACTGGTCCAGTGTAAGGCCTTCCTTGTCACCATTGTCCAGAGTGTGAGATTAGTCCAGTGTAGGGCCTTCCTTGTCACCATTGTCCAGAGAGTGACACTGGTCCAGTGTAAGGCCTTCCTTGTCACCATTGTCCAGAGAGTGAGACTGGTCCAGTGTAAGGCCTTCCTTGTCACCATTGTCCAGAGAGTGACACTGGTCCAGTGTAGGGCCTTCCTTGTCACCATTGTCCAGAGAGTGAGACTGGTCCAGTGTAAGGCCTTCCTTGTCACCATTGTCCAGAGAGTGAGATTAGTCCAGTGTAGGGCCTTCCTTGTCACCATTGTCCAGAGAGTGACACTGGTCCAGTGTAAGGCCTTCCATGTCACCATTGTCCAGAGAGTGACACTGGTCCAGTGTTAGGCCTTCCTTGTCCCCATTGTCCAGAGAGTGAGATTAGTCCAGTGTAAGGCCTTCCTTGTCACCATTGTCCAGAGAGTGAGATTAGTCCAGTGTAAGGCCTTCCTTGTCACCATTGTCCAGAGAGTGAGATTGGTCCAGTGTAAGGCCTTCCTTGTCACCATTGTTCAGAGTGTGAGATTAGTCCAGTGTAAGGCCTTCCTTGTCACCATTGTCCAGAGAGTGAGATTAGTCCAGTGTAAGGCCTTCCTTGTCACCATTGTCCAGAGAGTGAGATTAGTCCAGTGTAAGGCCTTCCTTGTCACCATTGTCCAGAGTGTGAGATTGGTCAGTGTAAGGCCTTCCTTGTCACCATTGTCCAGAGAGTGAGATTAGTCCAGTGTAAGGCCTTCCTTGTCACCATTGTCCAGAGAGTGAGATTAGTCGAGTGTAAGGCCTTCCTTGTCACCATTGTCCAGAGAGTGAGATTAGTCGAGTGTAAGGCCTTCCTTGTCACCATTGTCCAGAGAGTGACACTGGTCCAGTGTAAGGCCTTCCTTGTCACCATTGTCCAGAGAGTGAGATTAGTCCAGTGTAAGGCCTTCCTTGTCACCATTGTCCAGAGAGTGAGATTAGTCCAGTGTAAGGCCTTCCTTGTCACCATTGTCCAGAGAGTGAGATTAGTCGAGTGTAAGGCCTTCCTTGTCACCATTGTCCAGAGAGTGACACTGGTCCAGTGTAAGGCCTTCCTTGTCACCATTGTCCAGAGAGTGAGATTAGTCCAGTGTAAGGCCTTCCTTGTCACCATTGTCCAGAGAGTGAGATTAGTCCAGTGTAAGGCCTTCCTTGTCACCATTGTCCAGAGAGTGAGATTAGTCGAGTGTAAGGCCTTCCTTGTCACCATTGTCCTGAGAGTGAGTCTGGTCCAGTGTAAGGCCTTCCTTGTCACCATTGTCCAGAGAGTGAGATTAGTCCAGTGTAAGGCCTTCCCTGTCACCATTGTCCAGAGTGTGAGACTGGTCCAGTGTAAGGCCTTCCTTGTCACCATTGTCCAGAGAGTGAGATTGGTCCAGTGTAAGGCCTTCCTTGTCACCATTGTCCAGAGAGTGACACTGGTCCAGTGTAAGGCCTTCCTTGTCACCATTGTCCAGAGTGTGAGATTGGTCCAGTGTAAGGCCTTCCTTGTCACCATTGTCCAGAGAGGGACACTGGTCCAGTGAAAGGCCTTCCTTGTCACCATTGTCCAGAGAGTGACACTGGTCCAGAGTAAGGCCTTCCTTGTCACCATTGTCCAGAGAGTGACACTGGTCCAGTGTAAGGCCTTCCTTGTCACCATTGTCCAGAGAGTGACACTGGTCCAGAGTAAGGCCTGCCTTGTCACCATTGTCCAGAGAGTGAGATTGGTCCAGTGTAAGGCCTTCCTTGTCACCATTGTCCAGAGAGTGACACTGGTCCAGTGTAAGGCCTTCCTTGTCACCATTGTCCAGAGAGTGACACTGGTCCAGAGTAAGGCCTGCCTTGTCACCATTGTCCAGAGAGTGAGATTGGTCCAGAGTAAGGCCTTCCTTGTCACCATTGTCCAGAGAGTGACACTGGTCCAGTGTAAGGCCTTCCTTGTCACCATTGTCCAGAGTGACACTGGTCCAGTGTAAGGCCTTCCTTGTCACCATTGTCCAGAGAGTGTGATTGGTCCAGTGTAAGGCCTTCCTTGTCACCATTGTCCAGAGAGTGAGACTGGTCCAGTGTAAGGCCTTCCTTGTCACCATTGTCCAGAGAGTGAGTCTGGTCCAGTGTAAGGCCTTCCTTGTCACCATTGTCCAGAGAGTGAGATTGGTCCAGTGTAAGGCCTTCCTTGTCACCATTGTCCAGAGAGTGAGATTGGTCCAGTGTAAGGCCTTCCTTGTCACCATTGTCCAGAGAGTGAGATTGGTCCAGTGTAAGGCCTTCCTTGTCACCATTGTCCAGAGAGTGAGACTGGTCCAGTGTAAGGCCTTCCTTGTCACCATTGTCCAGAGAGTGAGACTGGTCCAGTGTAGGGCCTTCCTTGTCACCATTGTCCAGAGAGTGAGACTGGTCCAGTGTAAGGCCTTCCTTGTCCCCATTGTCCAGAGAGTGAGACTGGTCCAGTGTAAGGCCTTCCTTGTCACCATTGTCCAGAGACTGACACTGGTCCAGTGTAAGGCCTTCCTTGTCCCCATTGTCCAGAGAGTGAGACTGGTCCAGTGTAAGGCCTTCCTTGTCACCATTGTCCAGAGAGTGAGATTAGTCCAGTGTAGGGCCTTCCTTGTCACCATTGTCCAGAGACTGACACTGGTCCAGTGTAAGGCCTTCCTTGTCCCCATTGTCCAGAGACTGACACTGGTCCAGTGTAAGGCCTTCCTTGTCACCATTGTCCAGAGAGTGAGATTAGTCCAGTGTAGGGCCTTCCTTGTCACCATTGTCCAGAGACTGACACTGGTCCAGTGTAAGGCCTTCCTTGTCACCATTGTCCAGAGAGTGAGACTGGTGCAGTGTAAGGCCTTCCTTGTCACCATTGTCCAGAGAGTGAGATTAGTCCAGTGTAGGGCCTTCCTTGTCACCGTTGTCCAGAGAGTGACACTGGTCCAGTGTAAGGCCTTCCTTGTCACCATTGTCCAGAGAGTGAGACTGATCCAGTGTAAGGCCTTCCTTGTCACCATTGTCCAGAGAGTGACACTGGTCCAGTGTTAGGCCTTCCTTGTCACCATTGTCCAGAGAGTGACACTGGTCCAGTGTAAGGCCTTCCTTGTCACCATTGTCCAGAGAGTGAGATTAGTCCAGTGTAGGGCCTTCCTTGTCACCATTGTCCAGAGACTGACACTGGTCCAGTGTAAGGCCTTCCTTGTCACCATTGTCCAGAGAGTGAGACTGGTCCAGTGTAAGGCCTTCCTTGTCACCATTGTCCAGAGAGTGAGATTAGTCCAGTGTAGGGCCTTCCTTGTCACCATTGTCCAGAGAGTGACACTGGTCCAGTGTAAGGCCTTCCTTGTCACCATTGTCCAGAGAGTGAGACTGGTCCAGTGTAAGGCCATCCTTGTCACCATTGTCCAGAGAGTGAGACTGGTCCAGTGTTAGGCCTTCCTTGTCACCATTGTCCAGAGAGTGACACTGGTCCAGTGTAAGGCCTTCCTTGTCACCATTGTCCAGAGAGTGAGATTAGTCCAGTGTAGGGCCTTCCTTGTCACCATTGTCCAGAGAGTGACACTGGTCCAGTGTAAGGCCTTCCTTGTCACCATTGTCCAGAGAGTGAGATTAGTCCAGTGTAGGGCCTTCCTTGTCACCATTGTCCAGAGAGTGACACTGGTCCAGTGTAAGGCCTTCCTTGTCACCATTGTCCAGAGAGTGAGACTGGTCCAGTGTAAGGCCCTCCTTGTATGCATTGTCCAGAGAGTGACACTGGTCCAGTGTAAGCCCTTCCTTGTCACCATTGTCCAGAGAGTGAGACTGGTCCAGTGTAAGGCCTTCCTTGTCACCATTGTCCAGAGAGTGAGACTGGTCCAGTGTAAGGCCTTCCATGTCACCATTGTCCAGAGAGTGAGACTGGTCTAGTGTAGGGCCTTCCTTGTCACCATTGTCCAGAGAGTGACACTGGTCCAGTGTAAGGCCTTCCTTGTCACCATTGTCCAGAGAGTGAGACTGGTCCAGTGTAGGGCCTTCCTTGTCACCATTGTCCAGAGAGTGTCATTGGTCCAGTTTAAGGCCTTCCTTGTCACCATTGTCCAGAGAGTGAGATTAGTCCAGTGTAAGGCCTTCCTTGTCACCATTGTCCAGAGAGTGTCATTGGTCCAGTGTAAGGCCTTCCTTGTCACCATTGTCCAGAGAGTGACACTGGTCCAGTGTAAGGCCTTCCTTGTCACCATTGTCCAGAGAGTGACACTGGTCCAGTGTAAGGCCTTCCTTGTCACCATTGTCCAGAGAGTGAGATTAGTCCAGTGTAGGGACTTCCTTGTCACCATTGTCCAGAGAGTGACACTGGTCCAGTGTAAGGCCTTCCTTGTCACCATTGTCCAGAGAGTGACACTGGTCCAGTGTAAGGCCTTCCTTGTCACCATTGTCCAGAGAGTGACACTGGTCCAGTGTAAGGCCTTCCTTGTCACCATTGTCCAGAGAGTGAGTCTGGTCCAGTGTAAGGCCTTCCTTGTCACCATTGGCCAGAGAGTGAGATTAGTCCAGTGTAGGGCCTTCCTTGTCACCATTGTCCAGAGAGTGAGACTGGTCCAGTGTAAGGACTTCCTTGTCACCATTGTCCAGAGAGTGACACTGGTCCATTGTAAGGCCTTCCTTGTCACCATTGTCCAGAGAGTGAGATTAGTCCAGTGTAGGGCCTTCCTTGTCACCATTGTCCAGAGAGTGACACTGGTCCAGTGTAAGGCCTTCCTTGTCACCATTGTCCAGAGAGTGAGATTAGTCCAGTGTAAGGCCTTCCTTGTCACCATTGTCCAGAGAGTGACACTGGTCCAGTGTAAGGCCTTCCTTGTCACCATTGTCCAGAGAGTGAGTCTGGTCCAGTGTAAGGCCTTCCTTGTCACCATTGTCCAGAGAGTGAGATTAGTCCAGTGTAGGGCTTTCCTTGTCACCATTGTCCAGAGAGTGACACTGGTCCAGTGTAAGGCCTTCCTTGTCACCATTGTCCAGAGAGTGACACTGGTCCAGTGTAAGGCCTTCCTTGTCACCATTGTCCAGAGAGTGAGTCTGGTCCAGTGTAAGGCCTTCCTTGTCACATTGTCCAGAGAGTGAGATTAGTCCAGTGTAGGGCCTTCCTTGTCACCAATGTCCAGAGAGTGACACTGGTCCAGTGTAACGCTTCCTTGTCACCATTGTCCAGAGAGTGAGATTAGTCCAGTGTAGGGCCTTCCTTGTCACCATTGTCCAGAGAGTGACACTGGTCCAGTGTAAGGCCTTCCTTGTCACCATTGTCCAGAGAGTGACACTGGTCCAGTGTAAGGCCTTCCTTGTCACCATTGTCCAGAGAGTGACACTGGTCCAGTGTAAGGCCTTCTTTGTCACCATTGTCCAGAGAGTGAGACTGGTCCAGTGTAAGGCCTGCCTTGGCACCATTGTCCAGAGAGTGAGACTGGTCCAGTGTAAGACCTTCCTTGTCACCATTGTCCAGAGAGTGAGATTAGTCCAGTGTAGGGACTTCCTTGTCACCATTGTCCAGAGAGTGACACTGGTCCAGTGTAAGGCCTTCCTTGTCACCATTGTCCAGAGAGTGACACTGGTCCAGTGTAAGGCCTTCCTTGTCACCATTGTCCAGAGAGTGACACTGGTCCAGTGTAAGGCCTGCCTTGTCACCATTGTCCAGAGAGTGAGACTGGTCCAGTGTAAGGCCTTCCTTGTCACCATTGTCCAGAGAGTGAGATTAGTCCAGTGTAGGGACTTCCTTGTCACCATTGTCCAGAGAGTGAGACTGGTCGAGTGTAAGGCCTTCCTTGTCACCATTGTCCAGAGAGTGAGATTAGTCCAGTGTAGGGCCTTCCTTGTCACCATTGTCCTGAGAGTGAGTCTGGTCCAGTGTAAGGCCTTCCTTGTCACCATTGTCCAGAGTGTGAGTCTGGTCCAGTGTAAGGCCTTCCTTATCACCATTGTCCAGAGAGTGAGATTAGTCCAGTGTAGGGCCTTCCTTGTCACCATTGTCCAGAGAGTGAGACTGGTCCAGTGTAAGGCCTTCCTTGTCACCATTGTCCAGAGAGTGACACTGGTCCATTGTAAGGCCTTCCTTGTCACCATTGTCCAGAGAGTGAGATTAGTCCAGTGTAGGGCCTTCCTTGTCACCATTGTCCAGAGAGTGACACTGGTCCAGTGTAAGGCCTTCCTTGTCACCATTGTCCAGAGAGTGAGTCTGGTCCAGTGTAAGGCCTTCCTTGTCACCATTGTCCAGAGAGTGAGATTAGTCCAGTGTAGGGCTTTCCTTGGCACCATTGTCCAGAGAGTGACACTGGTCCAGTGTAAGGCCTTCCCTGTCCCCATTGTCCAGAGAGTGACACTGGTCCAGTGTAAGGCCTTCCTTGTCACCATTGTCCAGAGAGTGAGTCTGGTCCAGTGTAAGGCCTTCCTTGTCACCATTGTCCAGAGAGTGAGATTAGTCCAGTGTAGGGCCTTCCTTGTCACCATTGTCCAGAGAGTGACACTGGTCCAGTGTAAGGCTTCCTTGTCACCATTGTCCAGAGAGTGAGATTAGTCCAGTGTAGGGCCTTCCTTGTCACCATTGTCCAGAGAGTGACACAGGTCCAGTGTAAGGCCTTCCTTGTCACCATTGTCCAGAGAGTGACACTGGTCCAGTGTAAGGCCTTCCTTGTCACCATTGTCCAGAGAGTGAGATTAGTCCAGTGTAGGGACTTCCTTGTCACCATTGTCCAGAGAGTGAGACTGGTCCAGTGTAAGGCCTTCCTTGTCACCATTGTCCAGAGAGTGAGATTAGTCCAGTGTAGGGACTTCCTTGTCACCATTGTCCAGAGAGTGAGTCTGGTCCAGTGTAAGGCCTTCCTTGTCACCATTGTCCAGAGAGTGAGTCTGGTCCAGTGTAAGGCCTTCCTTGTCACCATTGTCCAGAGAGTGAGATTAGTCCAGTGTAGGGACTTCCTTGTCACCATTGTCCAGAGTGAGACTGGTCCAGTGTAAGGCCTTCCTTGTCACCATTGTCCAGAGAGTGAGTCTGGTCCAGTGTAAGGCCTTCCTTGTCACCATTGTCCAGAGAGTGAGATTAGTCCAGTGTAGGGCCTTCCTTGTCACCATTGTCCAGAGAGTGACACTAGTCCAGTGTAAGGCCTTCCTTGTCACCATTGTCCAGAGAGTGAGACTGGTCCAGTGTAAGGTCTTCCTTGTCACCATTGTCCAGAGAGTGAGATTAGTCCAGTGTAGGGCCTTCCTTGTCACCATTGTCCAGAGAATGAGACTGGTCCAGTGTAGGGCCTTCCTTTTCACCATTGTCAAGAGAGTGAGATTAGTCCAGTGTAAGGTCTTCGTTGTCACCATTGTCCAGAGAGTGAGATTAGTCCAGTGTAAGGTCTTCCTTGTCACCATTGTCCAGAGAGTGAGACTGGTCCAGTGTAAGGCCTTCCTTGTCACCATTGTCCAGAGAGTGAGTCTGGTCCAGTGTAAGGCCTTCCTTGTCACCATTGTCCAGAGAGTGACACTGGTCCAGTGTAAGGCCTTCCTTGTCACCATTGTCCAGAGAGTGAGATTAGTCCAGTGTAGGGACTTCTTTGTCACCATTGTCCAGAGAGTGAGACTGGTCCAGTGTAAGGCCTTCCTTGTCACCATTGTCCAGAGAGTGAGTCTGGTCCAGTGTAAGGCCTTCCTTGTCACCATTGTCCAGAGAGTGACACTGGTCCAGTGTAAGGCCTTCCTTGTCACCATTGTCCAGAGAGTGACACTGGTCCAGTGTAAGGCCTTCCTTGTCACCATTGTCCAGAGAGTGACACTGGTCCAGTGTAAGGCCTGCCTTGTCACCATTGTCCAGAGAGTGAGACTGGTCCAGTGTAAGGCCTTACTTGTCACCATTGTCCAGAGAGTGAGATTAGTCCAGTGTAGGGACTTCCTTGTCACCATTGTCCAGAGAGTGAGACTGGTCCAGTGTAAGGCCTTCCTTGACACCATTGTCCAGAGAGTGAGTCTGGTCCAGTGTAAGGCCTTCCTTGTCACCATTGTCCAGAGAGTGAGATTAGTCCAGTGTAGGGCCTTCCTTGTCACCATTGTCCAGAGAGTGAGACTGGTCCAGTGTAAGGCCTTCCTTGTCACCATTGTCCAGAGAGTGAGATTAGTCCAGTGTAGGGCCTTCCTTGTCACCATTGTCCAGAGAGTGAGACTGGTCCAGTGTAAGGCCTTCCTTGTCACCATTGTCCAGAGAGTGAGATTAGTCCAGTGTAGGGCCTTCCTTGTCACCATTGTCCAGAGAGTGAGTCTGGTCCAGTGTAAGGCCTTCCTTGACACCATTGTCCAGAGAGTGAGTCTGGTCCAGTGTAAGGCCTTCCTTGTCACCATTGTCCAGAGAGTGAGATTAGTCCAGTGTAGGGCCTTCCTTGTCACCATTGTCCAGAGAGTGAGACTGGTCCAGTGTAAGGCCTTCCTTGTCACCATTGTCCAGAGAGTGACACTGGTCCATTGTAAGGCCTTCCTTGTCACCATTGTCCAGAGAGTGAGATTAGTCCAGTGTAGGGCCTTCCTTGTCACCATTGTCCAGAGAGTGACACTGGTCCAGTGTAAGGCCTTCCTTGTCACCATTGTCCAGAGAGTGAGATTAGTCCAGTGTAAGGCCTTCCTTGTCACCATTGTCCAGAGAGTGACACTGGTCCAGTGTAAGGCCTTCCTTGTCACCATTGTCCAGAGAGTGACACTGGTCCAGTGTAAGGCCTTCCTTGTCACCATTGTCCAGAGTGTGAGATTGGTCCAGTGTAGGGCCTTCCTTGTCACCATTGTCCAGAGTGTGAGATTGGTCCAGTGGAAGGCATTCCTTGTCACCATTGTCCAGAGTGTGAGATTGGTCCAGTGGAAGGCCTTCCTTGTCACCATTGTCCAGAGTGTGAAATTGGTCCAGTGGAAGGCCTTCCTTGTCACCATTGTCCAGAGTGTGAGATTGGTCCAGTGTATTGTCACCATTGTCCAGAGTGTGAGATTGGTCCAGTGGAAGGCCTTCCTTGTCACCATTGTCCAGAGTGTGAGATTGGTCCAGTGGAAGGCCTTCCTTGTCACCATTGTCCAGAGAGTGAGACTGGTCCAGTGTAAGGCCTTCCTTGTCCCCATTGTCCAGAGAGTGACACTGGTCCAGTGTAAGGCCTTCCTTGTTACCATTGTCCAGAGTGTGAGATTGGTCCAGTGTAGGGCCTTCCTTGTCACCATTGTCCAGAGTGTGAGATTGGTCCAGTGTAAGGCCTTCCTTGTCACCATTGTCCAGAGTGTGAGATTGGTCCAGTGGAAGGCCTTCCTTGTCACCATTGTCCAGAGTGTGAGATTGGTCCAGTGTAAGGCCTTCCTTGTCACCATTGTCCAGAGTGTGAGATTGGTCCAGTGGAAGGCCTTCCTTGTCACCATTGTCCAGAGAGTGAGATTAGTCCAGTGTAAGGCCTTCCTTGTCACCATTGACCAGAGAGTGAGATTAGTCCAGTGTAGGGCCTTCCTTGTCACCATTGTCCAGAGAGTGACACTGGTCCAGTGTAAGGCCCTCCTTGTCACCATTGTCCAGAGAGTGAGATTAGTCCAGTGTAAGGCCTTCCTTGTCACCATTGTCCAGAGAGTGAGACTGGTCCAGTGTAGGGCCTTCCTTGTCACCATTGTCCAGAGAGTGAGACTGGTCCAGTGTAAGGCCTTCCTTGTCACCATTGTCCAGAGAGTGAGATTAGTCCAGTGTAGGGCCTTCCTTGTCACCATTGTCCAGAGAGTGACACTGGTCCAGTGTAAGGCCTTCCTTGTCACCATTGTCCAGAGAGTGAGATTGGTCCAGTGTAGGGCCTTCCTTGTCACCATTGTCCAGAGAGTGAGATTAGTCCAGTGTAAAGCCTTCCTTGTCACCATTGTCCAGAGAGTGAGATTGGTCCAGTGTAAGGCCTTCCTTGTCACCATTGTCCAGAGAGTGAGACTGGTCCAGTGTAAGGCCTTCCTTGTCACCATTGTCCAGAGAGTGAGATTGGTCCAGTGTGAGTCCTTCCTTGTCACCATTGTCCAGAGAGTGACACTGGTCCAGTGTAAGGCCTTCCTTGTCACCATTGTCCAGAGAGTGAGATTAGTCCAGTGTAAGGCCTTCCTTGTCACCATTGTCCAGAGAGTGAGACTGGTCCAGTGTAAGGCCTTCCTTGTCACCATTGTCCAGAGAGTGAGATTAGTCCAGTGTAAGGCCTTCCTTGTCACCATTGTCCAGAGAGTGAGATTAGTCCAGTGTTGGGCCTTCCTTGTCACCATTGTCCAGAGAGTGAGATTAGTCCAGTGTAGGGCCTTCCTTGTCACCATTGTCCAGAGAGTGAGTCTGGTCCAGTGTAAGGCCTTCCTTGTCACCATTGTCCAGAGAGTGAGATTAGTCCAGTGTAGGGCCTTCCCTGTCACCATTGTCCAGAGAGTGACACTAGTCCAGTGTAAGGCCTTCCTTGTCACCATTGTCCAGAGAGTGAGACTGGTCCAGTGTAAGGTCTTCCTTGTCACCATTGTCCAGAGAGTGAGATTAGTCCAGTGTAGGGCCTTCCTTGTCACCATTGTCCAGAGAGTGAGACTGGTCCAGTGTAGGGCCTTCCTTGTCACCATTGTCCAGAGAGTGAGACTGGTCCAGTGTAAGGCCTTCCTTGTCACCATTGTCCAGAGAGTGAGTCTGGTCCAGTGTAAGGCCTTCCTTGTCACCATTGTCCTGAGAGTGACACTGGTCCAGTGTAAGGCCTTCCTTGTCACCATTGTCCAGAGAGTGAGATTAGTCTAGTGTAGGGACTTCCTTGTCACCATTGTCCAGAGAGTGAGATTGGTCCAGTGTAAGGCCTTCCTTGTCACCATTGTCCAGAGAGTGACACTGGTCCAGTGTAAGGCCTTCCTTGTCACCATTGTCCAGAGAGTGAGTCTGGTCCAGTGTAAGGCCTTCCTTGTCACCATTGTCCAGAGAGTGACACTGGTCCAGTGTAAGGCCTTCCTTGTCACCATTGTCCAGAGAGTGACACTGGTCCAGTGTAAGGCCTTCCTTGTCACCATTGTCCAGAGAGTGAGATTAGTCCAGTGTAGGGCCTTCCTTGTCACCATTGTCCAGAGAGTGACACTGGTCCAGTGTAAGGCCTTCCTTGTCACCATTGTCCAGAGAGTGAGATTAGTCCAGTGTAGGGCCTTCCTTGTCACCATTGTTCAGAGAGTGACACTGGTCCAGTGTAAGGCCTTCCTTGTCACCATTGTCCAGAGAGTGAGATTAGTCCAGTGTAAGGCCTTCCTTGTCACCATTGTCCAGAGAGTGAGATTAGTCCAGTGTAAGGCCTTCCTTGTCACCATTGTCCAGAGAGTGAGATTAGTCCAGTGTAAGAACTTCCTTGTCACCATTGTCCAGAGAGTGAGACTGGTCCAGTGTAAGGCCTTCCTTGTCACCATTGTCCAGAGAGTGAGATTAGTCCAGTGTAAGGCCTTCCTTGTCACCATTGTCCAGAGAGTGACACTGGTCCAGTGTAAGGCCTTCCTTGTCACCATTGTCCAGAGAGTTAGACTGGTCCAGTGTAAGGCCTTCCTTGTATGCATTGTCCAGAGAGTGACACTGGTCCAGTGTAAGGCCTTCCTTGTCTCCATTGTCCAGAGGGTGAGACTGGTCCAGTGTAAGGCCTTCCTTGTCACCATTGTCCAGAGAGTGAGACTGGTCCAGTGTAAGGCCTTCCTTGTCACCATTGTCCAGAGAGTGGGACTGGTCCAGTGTAAGGGCTTCCTTGTCACCATTGTCCAGAGAGTGACACTAGTCCAGTGTAAGGCCTTCCTTGTATGCATTGTCCAGAGAGTGAGACTGGTCCAGTGTAAGGCCTTCCTTGTCACCATTGTCCAGAGAGTGACACTGGTCCAGTGTAAGGCCTTCCTTGTATGCATTGTCCAGAGAGTGAGATTGGTCCAGTGGAAGGCCTTCCTTGTCACCATTGTCCAGAGAGTGACACTGGTCCAGTGTAAGGCCTTCCTTGTCACCATTGTCCAGAGTGACACTGGTCTAGTGTAAGGCCTTCCTTGTCACCATTGTCAAGAGAGTGAGAATGGTCCAGTGGAAGGCCTTCCTTGTCACCATTGTCCAGAGAGTGAGATTGGTCCAGTGTAAGGCCTTCCTTGTCACCATTGTCCAGACAGTGAGATTAGTCCTGTGTAAGGCCTTCCTTGTCACCATTGTCCAGAGAGTGACACTGGTCCAGTGTAAGGCCTTCCTTGTCACCATTGTCAAGAGAGTGAGATTGGTCCAGTGGAAGGCCTTCCTTGTCACCATTGTCCAGAGAGTGAGATTGGTCCAGTGTAAGGCCTTCCTTGTCACCATTGTCCAGAGAGTGAGATTAGTCCAGTGTAAGGCCTTCCTTGTCACCATTGTCCAGAGAGTGACACTGGTCCAGTGTAAGGCCTTCCTTGTCACCATTGTCCAGAGAGTGAGATTAGTCCAGTGTAGGGCCTTCCTTGTCACCATTGTCCAGAGAGTGAGACTGGTCCAGTGTAAGTCCTTCCTTGTCACCATTGTCCAGAGAGTGAGACTGGTCCAGTGTAAGGCCTTCCTTGTCACCATTGTCCAGAGAGTGAGATTGGTCCAGTGTTGGGCCTTCCTTGTCACCATTGTCCAGAGAGTGAGATTGGTCCAGTGTAAGGCCTTCCTTGTCACCATTGTCCAGAGAGTGACACTGGTCCAGTGTAAGGCCTTCCTTGTCACCATTGTCCAGAGAGTGAGATTAGTCCAGTGTAGGGCCTTCCTTGTCACCATTGTCCAGAGAGTGAGATTAGTCCAGTGTTGGGCCTTCCTTGTCACCATTGTCCAGAGAGTGAGATTAGTCCAGTGTTGGGCCTTCCTTGTCACCATTGTCCAGAGAGTGAGATTAGTCCAGTGTAGGGCCTTCCTTGTCACCATTGTCCAGAGAGTGAGATTAGTCCAGTGTTGGGCCTTCCTTGTCACCATTGTCCAGAGAGTGAGATTAGTCCAGTGTTGGGCCTTCCTTGTCACCATTGTCCAGAGAGTGACACTGGTCCAGTGTAAGGCCTTCCTTGTCACCATTGTCCAGAGAGTGAGATTAGTCCAGTGTTGGGCCTTCCTTGTCACCATTGTCCAGAGAGTGAGATTAGTCCAGTGTAGGGCCTTCCTTGTCACCATTGTCCAGAGAGTGAGATTAGTCCAGTGTTGGGCCTTCCTTGTCACCATTGTCCAGAGAGTGAGATTAGTCCAGTGTTGGGCCTTCCTTGTCACCATTGTCCAGAGAGTGACACTGGTCCAGTGTAAGGCCTTCCTTGTCACCATTGTCCAGAGAGTGAGATTAGTCCAGTGTTGGGCCTTCCTTGTCACC
Source organism: Eledone cirrhosa (assembly GCA_964016885.1). NCBI lineage: Eukaryota > Metazoa > Mollusca > Cephalopoda > Octopoda > Eledonidae > Eledone > Eledone cirrhosa. The sequence continues at coordinate 192,718 of CAXHJY010000861.1, forward strand.
ATTGTCCAGAGAGTGAGATTAGTCCAGTGTAGGGCCTTCCTTGTCACCATTGTCCAGAGAGTGACACTGGTCCAGTAGAAGGCATTCCTTGTCACCATTGTCCAGAGTGTGAGATTGGTCCAGTGTAGGGCCTTCCTTGTCACCATTGTCCAGAGTGTGAGATTGGTCCAGTAGAAGGCATTCCTTGTCACCATTGTCCAGAGTGTGAGATTGGTCCAGTGGAAGGCCTTCCTTGTCACCATTGTCCAGAGTGTGAAATTGGTCCAGTGGAAGGCCTTCCTTGTCACCATTGTCCAGAGAGTGAGATTGGTCCAGTGTAGGGCCTTCCTTGTCACCATTGTCCAGAGTGTGAGATTGGTCCAGTGGAAGGCCTTCCTTGTCACCATTGTCCAGAGAGTGAGACTGGTCCAGTGTAAGGCCTTCCTTGTCCCCATTGTCCAGAGAGTGACACTGGTCCAGTGTAAGGCCTTCCTTGTCACCATTGTCCAGAGTGTGAGATTGGTCCAGTGTAGGGCCTTCCTTGTCACCATTGTCCAGAGTGTGAGATTGGTCCAGTGTAGGGCCTTCCTTGTCACCATTGTCCAGAGAGTGAGATTAGTCCAGTGTAAGGCCTTCCTTGTCACCATTGTCCAGAGAGTGAGATTAGTCCAGTGTAAGGCCTTCCTTGTCACCATTGTCCAGAGAGTGAGATTGGTCCAGTGTAAGGCCTTCCTTGTCACCATTGTCCAGAGAGTGAGATTAGTCCAGTGTAAGGCCTTCCTTGTCACCATTGTCCAGAGAGTGAGATTGGTCCAGTGTAAGGCCTTCCTTGTCACCATTGTCCAGAGAGTGAGATTGGTCCAGTGTAAGGCCTTCCTTGTCACCATTGTCCAGAGAGTGAGACTGGTCCAGTGTAAGGCCTTCCTTGTCACCATTGTCCAGAGAGTGAGATTGGTTCAGTGTGAGTCCTTCCTTGTCACCATTGTCCAGAGAGTGACACTGGTCCAGTGTAAGGCCTTCCTTGTCACCATTGTCCAGAGAGTGAGATTAGTCCAGTGTAAGGCCTTCCTTGTCACCATTGTCCAGAGAGTGAGACTGGTCCAGTGTAAGGCCTTCCTTGTCACCATTGTCCAGAGAGTGAGACTGGTCCAGTGTAAGGCCTTCCTTGTCACCATTGTCCAGAGAGTGAGTCTGGTCCAGTGTAAGGCCTTCCTTGTCACCATTGTCCAGAGAGTGAGATTAGTCCAGTGTAAGGCCTTCCTTGTCACCATTGTCCAGAGAGTGAGACTGGTCCAGTGTAAGGCCTTCCTTGTCACCATTGTCCAGAGAGTGAGACTGGTCCAGTGTAGGGCCTTCCTTGTCACCATTGTCCAGAGAGTGAGACTGGTCCAGTGTAAGGCCTTCCTTGTCACCATTGTCCAGAGAGTGAGATTAGTCCAGTGTAAGGCCTTCCTTGTCACCATTGTCCAGAGAGTGAGTCTGGTCCAGTGTAAGGCCTTCCTTGTCACCATTGTCCAGAGAGTGAGATTAGTCCAGTGTAAGGCCTTCCTTGTCACCATTGTCCAGAGAGTGAGACTGGTCCAGTGTAAGGCCTTCCTTGTCACCATTGTCCAGAGAGTGAGATTAGTCCAGTGTAAGGCCTTCCTTGTCACCATTGTCCAGAGAGTGAGTCTGGTCCAGTGTAAGGCCTTCCTTGTCACCATTGTCCAGAGAGTGAGACTGGTCCAGTGTAAGGCCTTCCTTGTCACCATTGTCCAGAGAGTGACACTGGTCCAGTGTAGGGCCTTCCTTGTCACCATTGTCCAGAGAGTGAGACTGGTCCAGTGTAAGGCCTTCCTTGTCACCATTGTCCAGAGAGTGAGATTAGTCCAGTGTAAGGCCTTCCTTGTCACCATTGTCCAGAGAGTGAGTCTGGTCCAGTGTAAGGCCTTCCTTGTCACCATTGTCCAGAGAGTGAGATTAGTCCAGTGTAAGGCCTTCCTTGTCACCATTGTCCAGAGAGTGAGATTAGTCCAGTGTTGGGCCTTCCTTGTCACCATTGTCCAGAGAGTGAGACTGGTCCAGTGTAAGGCCTTCCTTGTCACCATTGTCCAGAGAGTGAGACTGGTCCAGTGTAAGGCCTTCCTTGTCACCATTGTCCAGAGAGTGAGATTAGTCCAGTGTAAGGCCTTCCTTGTCACCATTGTCCAGAGAGTGAGACTGGTCCAGTGTAAGGCCTTCCTTGTCACCATTGTCCAGAGAGTGAGACTGGTCCAGTGTAAGGCCTTCCTTGTCACCATTGTCCTGAGAGTGAGACTGGTCCAGTGTAAGGCCTTCCTTGTCACCATTGTCCAGAGAGTGAGTCTGGTCCAGTGTAAGGCCTTCCTTGTCACCATTGTCCAGAGAGTGAGATTAGTCCAGTGTAGGGCCTTCCTTGTCACCATTGTCCAGAGAGTGAGACTGGTCCAGTGTAAGGCCTTCCTTGTCACCATTGTCCAGAGAGTGAGACTGGTCCAGTGTAAGGCCTTCCTTGTCACCATTGTCCAGAGAGTGAGACTGGTCCAGTGTAAGGCCTTCCTTGTCACCATTGTCCAGAGAGTGAGTCTGGTCCAGTGTAAGGCCTTCCTTGTCACCATTGTCCAGAGAGTGAGATTAGTCCAGTGTAGGGCCTTCCTTGTCACCATTGTCCAGAGAGTGAGACTGGTCCAGTGTAAGGCCTTCCTTGTCACCATTGTCCAGAGAGTGACACTGGTCCAGTGTAAGGCCTTCCTTGTCACCATTGTCCAGAGAGTGAGACTGGTCCAGTGTAAGGCCTTCCTTGTCACCATTGTCCAGAGAGTGAGACTGGTCCAGTGTAGGGCCTTCCTTGTCACCATTGTCCAGAGAGTGAGACTGGTCCAGTGTAAGGCCTTCCTTGTCACCATTGTCCAGAGAGTGAGACTGGTCCAGTGTAAGGCCTTCCTTGTCACCATTGTCCAGAGAGTGACACTGGTCCAGTGTAAGGCCTTCCTTGTCACCATTGTCCAGAGAGTGAGATTAGTCCAGTGTAAGGCCTTCCTTGTCACCATTGTCCAGAGAGTGAGACTGGTCCAGTGTAGGGCCTTCCTTGTCACCATTGTCCAGAGAGTGAGACTGGTCCAGTGTTGGGCCTTCCTTGTCACCATTGTCCAGAGAGTGACACTGGTCCAGTGTAAGGCCTTCCTTGTCACCATTTTCCAGAGAGTGAGACTGGTCCAGTGTAAGGCCTTCCTTGTCACCATTGTCCAGAGAGTGAGATTAGTCCAGTGTAAGGCCTTCCTTGTCACCATTGTCCAGAGAGTGAGATTAGTCCAGTGTAAGGCCTTCCTTGTCACCATTGTCCAGAGAGTGAGATTAGTCCAGTGTAAGGCCTTCCTTGTCACCATTGTCCAGAGAGTGAGATTAGTCCAGTGTAAGGCCTTCCTTGTCACCATTGTCCAGAGAGTGAGATTAGTCCAGTGTAGGGCCTTCCTTGTCACCATTGTACAGAGAGTGAGACTGGTCCAGTGTAAGGCCTTCCCTGTCACCATTGTCCAGAGAGTGACACTGGTCCAGTGTAAGGCCTTCCTTGTCACCATTGTCCAGAGAGTGAGATTAGTCCAGTGTAAGGCCTTCCTTGTCACCATTGTCCAGAGAGTGAGACTGGTCCAGTGTAGGGCCTTCCTTGTCACCATTGTCCAGAGAGTGAGATTAGTCCAGTGTAAGGCCTTCCTTGTCACCATTGTCCAGAGAGTGAGATTAGTCCAGTGTAAGGCCTTCCTTGTCACCATTGTCCAGAGAGTGACACTGGTCCAGTGTAAGGCCTTCCTTGTCACCATTGTCCAGAGAGTGAGATTAGTCCAGTGTAGGGCCTTCCTTGTCACCATTGTCCAGAGAGTGAGATTAGTCCAGTGTAAGGCCTTCCTTGTCACCATTGTCCAGAGAGTGACACTGGTCCAGTGTAAGGCCTTCCTTGTCACCATTGTCCAGAGAGTGAGACTGGTCCAGTGTAAGGCCTTCCTTGTCACCATTGTCCAGAGAGTGAGACTGGTCCAGTGTAAGGCCTTCCTTGTCACCATTGTCCAGAGAGTGAGATTAGTCCAGTGTTGGGCCTTCCTTGTCACCATTGTCCAGAGAGTGAGACTGGTCCAGTGTAAGGCCTTCCTTGTCACCATTGTCCAGAGAGTGAGATTAGTCCAGTGTAAGGCCTTCCTTGTCACCATTGTCTAGAGAGTGACACTGGTCCAGTGTAAGGCCTTCCTTGTCACCATTGTCCAGAGAGTGAGATTAGTCCAGTGTTGGGCCTTCCTTGTCACCATTGTCCAGAGAGTGAGATTAGTCCAGTGTAAGGCCTTCCTTGTCACCATTGTCTAGAGAGTGACACTGGTCCATTGTAAGGCCTTCCTTGTCACCATTGTCCAGAGAGTGAGATTAGTCCAGTGTTGGGCCTTCCTTGTCACCATTGTCCAGAGAGTGAGACTGGTCCAGTGTAAGGCCTTCCTTGTCACCATTGTCCAGAGAGTGAGACTGGTCCAGTGTAAGGCCTTCCTTGTCACCATTGTCCAGAGAGTGACACTGGTCCAGTGTAAGGCCTTCCTTGTCACCATTGTCCAGAGAGTGACACTGGTCCATTGTAAGGCCTTCCTTGTCACCATTGTCCAGAGAGTGAGATTAGTCCAGTGTTGGGCCTTCCTTGTCACCATTGTCCAGAGAGTGAGATTGGTCCAGTGTAAGGCCTTCCTTGTCACCATTGTCCAGAGAGTGAGACTGGTCCAGTGTAAGGCCTTCCTTGTCACCATTGTCCAGAGAGTGACACTGGTCCAGTGTAAGGCCTTCCTTGTCACCATTGTCCAGAGAGTGACACTGGTCCAGTGTAAGGCCTTCCTTGTCACCATTGTCCAGAGAGTGAGATTAGTCCAGTGTAAGGCCTTCCTTGTCACCATTGTCTAGAGAGTGACACTGGTCCAGTGTAAGGCCTTCCTTGTCACCATTGTCTAGAGAGTGACACTGGTCCAGTGTAAGGCCTTCCTTGTCACCATTGTCCAGAGAGTGAGATTAGTGCAGTGTAAGGCCTTCCTTGTCACCATTGTCCAGAGAGTGACACTGGTCCAGTGTAAGGCCTTCCTTGTCACCATTGTCCAGAGTGTGAGATTAGTCCAGTGTAAGGCCTTCCTTGTCACCATTGTCCAGAGAGTGAGATTAGTCCGGTGTAAGGCCTTCCTTGTCACCATTGTCCAGAGAGTGAGATTAGTCCAGTGTAAGGCCTTCCTTGTCACCATTGTCTAGAGAGTGACACTGGTCCAGTGTAAGGCCTTCCTTGTCACCATTGTCTAGAGAGTGACACTGGTCCAGTGTAAGGCCTTCCTTGTCACCATTGTCCAGAGAGTGACACTGGTCCAGTGTAAGGCCTTCCTTGTCACCATTGTCCAGAGAGTGACACTGGTCCAGTGTAAGGCCTTCCTTGTCACCATTGTCTAGAGGGTGACACTGGTCCAGTGTAAGGCCTTCCTTGTCACCATTGTCTAGAGAGTGACACTGGTCCAGTGTAAGGCCTTCCTTGTCACCATTGTCCAGAGAGTGACACTGGTCCAGTGTAAGGCCTTCCTTGTCACCATTGTCCAGAGAGTGAGATTAGTCCAGTGTAGGGCCTTCCTTGTCACCATTGTCTAGAGAGTGAGATTAGTCCAGTGTAGGGCCTTCCTTGTCACCATTGTCCAGAGAGTGAGACTAGTCCAGTGTAAGGCCTTCCTTGTCACCATTGTCCAGAGAGTGAGACTGGTCCAATCTAAGGCCTTTCTTGTCACCATTGTCTAGAGAGTGACACTGGTCCAGTGTAAGGCCTTCCTTGTCACCATTGTCCAGAGAGTGACACTGGTCCAGTGTAAGGCCTTCCTTGTCACCATTGTCCAGAGAGTGAGACTGGTCCAGTGTAAGGCCTTCCTTGTCACCATTGTCCAGAGAGTGAGACTGGTCCAATCTAAGGCCTTCCTTGTCACCATTGTCTAGAGAGTGTCATTGGTCCAGTTTAAGGCCTTCCTTGTCACCATTGTCCAGAGAGTGAGATTAGTCCAGTGTAAGGCCTTCCTTGTCACCATTGTCCAGAGAGTGAGAATAGTCCAGTGTAAGGCCTTCCTTGTCACCATTGTCCAGAGAGTGAGATTAGTCCAGTGTAAGGCCTTCCTTGTCACCATTGTCCAGAGAGTGAGATTAGTCCAGTGTAAGGCCTTCCTTGTCACCATTGTCCAGAGAGTGAGATTAGTCCAGTGTAAGGCCTTCCTTGTCACCATTGTCCAGAGAGTGAGATTAGTCCAGTGTAAGGCCTTCCTTGTCACCATTGTCCAGAGAGTGAGATTAGTCCAGTGTAGGGCCTTCCTTGTCACCATTGTCCAGAGAGTGAAACTGGTCCAGTGTAAGGCCTTCCTTGTCACCATTGTCCAGAGAGTGAAACTGGTCCAGTGTATGGCCTTCCTTGTCACCATTGTCCAGAGAGTGAGATTAGTCCAGTGTAAGGCCTTCCTTGTCACCATTGTCCAGAGAGTGACACTGGTCCAGTGTAAGGCCTTCCTTGTCACCATTGTTCAGAGAGTGACACTGGTCCAGTGTAAGGCCTTCCTTGTCACCATTGTCCAGAGAGTGAGATTGGTCCAGTGTAAGGCCTTCCTTGTCACCATTGTCCAGAGCGTGACACTGGTCCAGTGTAAGGCCTTCCTTGTCACCACTGTCCAGAGAGTGAGATTGGTCCAGTGTAAGGCCTTCCTTGTCACCATTGTCCAGAGAGTGAGATTGGTCCAGTGTAAGGCCTTCCTTCATTTACAAAAGCTTTAAACAGGCATCACTTAATCTAAATAACTTTCATGTGTGTTGTATGAGCATGGCTGTCTGTAGCTGATAAAGGCTTTTTTCTTTTTTTTTTTCATTTGCTGCAGCATATGCAGAAAGTAATATAAGTCCTCGGCCGTTGTTTTCCACACCTGAGAGTCTACCACCTCTCTATACACAAGAGTTCATTTTTTCAGTCTCCTTCTCAACAAGGAAGATGAAAAAAACTTACCTCAACACTTAATTTTAAATCTTTAATTTTTAGTTTTTAATCCTTATTAATTCCTTTTAATTGTAATACTCAACATTTAATAAGATGAATTTTACTAATACATCGAAACCGGTAATACTTTATATACATTATAAAACTCTTTTTTTAAAAGAATTGTCACTCTCACTTTTTCAATAATGTCACTTTGACGAATCAAGGACAGAAAAAAAAAGAGAAAAATAGACCCCAAAATATATTTTCAATGCTATTTCCAATTTCACCTTCTCTCTATAACCACTGTTTTGTATAGAAACTTACTTCCCTTTTCTAATATATATATATATATACACACACAAACACATATATATGTATGTGTGTATATATGCACCATACACGCACACACACACTGCAAGCAGGGAAAAGCGGACGTAAAATGATGATGATATATATTAATATTAATATTAAATGTTACTCATTTACTAGGTGTATTTTAGCTCAATGCTATGACAGGATCAAACAGAACCAGTATATAGTTACAATGTACTTATAAACCACAAATTAAAAGTTCAAGACATTTAATCTCTGACAATTGTTTCATCTCACAATAAAATACTACAGACAACAAATTATTTTATTTAACAATTTGCTATCAGTTAGTATAGACTATAGTATCATCAGAGTTTAATGAAAATACCAATACAAATCACTAAAAAAAAAATAGATAATATATATCACTTATCAAAATAAATCACAGTTAAAAAAATCATAGTTAAAAAAATATAGCTAAAAAAATATGATAGTTCAGAAAATATGTTGTCAGTTGTATTAAAAGTTATTTGGAATTAGAATTTATAGTTTAAAAAATATAATAATTCAGTAAATATGTTGTCAGTTGTAAACTCTGCTGACTCCTATAATTTATGCTAACTGATAGTAAATTGTTAAATAAAATAATTTGCTATCTGTGGTATATTGCTGTGGGTAGAAACAATAGGTCTGTAAGAAAAGTGTAACTATATATATATATATGTGTGCGTGTGTGTGTGAAGGTATATAAGATTTTGTTTACGTATATCAAGATTGAATACTTAAACAAGATAACTACTTTCCAGAGAGTTTGACTCAACCGTATTCTTTGAATCATATAACATATTCTTCTACTATCTCCTCTTGCCAAGCTCAATATTTTCATGGTGCTACACATGCTTATATCATATATAACAAGTTATCGTTTTAGTCAATCCAGTCAGAGGTTGTGAATACTCTGTACTATGGATAGTTTTAACGTACGGCGTTGTTTGACTCAACAAGAAGTTTCCTTAGTTAGGTAGCGAGTATGCGAGAATTCCCATGCAGGTTATTCTTGGAGTAAAAGGGTTTTACAAGGTAAATGCAACACCAAAGCCATTGTATATGCGGCTAAAGTGACAACCACCAGCAATAACCTACCAGCCACCTCGAACGATATGTGGGTATGACACAAGACAAATTCAAAACGCGTTATTACTCACTGTCGCATCTTTCCGACATCCTGAAAAAAGATTTACAACAGCTCTGACTAGCAGAATATGGGATTTGAAAGACCAAGGTGTCCAATATAAATTAGATTGGTCAATTTTGAACCAATCTAAAGAATATGCAAGAGGAACAAGAAGATGCGCACTCTGCATAAGTGAAAAATATTGGATTTTACAGAACCTTAAAACACCAAAAACCTGCCTGAATGCAAAAACAGAAATTTTCACCAGTTGCCCACACATGAAATCACACTTGCTTTCCAACTCATATAAACTTAACTCACTTTTAGATACTTATCCTCCATAAACTCTTGTTCTTCACCTTCCTTAACTTACCTTCTTTACAGACTTCTCTTTCTGATTTACTTTTATCTTTATTTTTTATTTTATTTTTACTTCACATCCACTAGTGACCCCCCCCCCCCTGATTTTTGATTCACTTACTTTATATCTTCACAATTTTACATATTTTACTTCCCCCTTTTCTTTCACTACTTGATATCGATGTCACTTGTGTTTTCAACTCCAGATATATTCTGTTGTCCCTCAGCCGCTTTTATGTGTTTACTTGCGTATAATTTGTACCCATTTATTCATACGCCTGGTTTTTATATATGTATGTATGTATGCGTGTATGTGTGCATATATGTGTATATGTGTTTGTATATGTATACGAATGCATTCGTATGTGCGTGTGTATGTGTATATGTGTGTGTGTGCTTTTATATCTATGTTTTTTACATATATATATATATATATGGTCGCGTGCGTGCAATTAGATGTACATGTATGTATATATATGTGTATCGTGTGTATGTATGCGTGTTTTTGTATGTATGTACGCATGTATGTGTTTTTGTCTGTGCGTATATATATATTTTTTTTTATATATATATATGTGCGTACGAACTTCTGTATGTTTTCTACTTTTTATTTATTTTTTCTAGTGTTACTTTATAATTGATAACCCCTCCCTCTTACTTTCTCTTTGACTTAATTTTTATTCTTATATATTATTTCATTAATTTTTCATATTTTATATTTTTATATCTGTATCAACCTTCAGTCTGACACTGCTTTGACTGATACACTCCCTTCCCTGTATATATTACATACATGTATGTGGTTGCGCGTGTGTGTATGTTTATACGCGTGCGTCCTTTCATCCTTGTATGTGTATATATTTCAATCCTTAGACCCTGAGTCTGTATGTACGTTAACTCTATTATCTTACAATTTCTTTTTTCAACATATATTATATACTTATTTGTGGTCACACATACACTAATATGTTTGCCCTCATGTATGTACTTACGCACACATTTCTTCACTATACACATGCATTTGTACATACACACATATGTACATTTGTAGGTGCATATACACACATTTATACACATACCCTTACTATATTTCCTTATTCTATTTTATATATCTCTTGCATTACTTTTATTTATATATTTTTTTTGCCCGTTAAACTTTTGCCTTTCTTGAGGAGGTTTTTCAAACATTTCACTATGTTTTAAATTGCCTTGTCTGACAAACGAATGAGGACGTTTCTTGTATTCGTCTAATTCGGGAAACCTCTGGTAATGAGGTAATTATATATATATATATATATATATATATATATATATATATATATCATTCCACTGCAAAAGTGGTCGTGTAGGTGCCACGGTAAAAAAGCACCCAGCACTCACTGTAAATGAGGTTGGTGTTAGGAAGGGCATCCAGCTGTAGAAATCAAGCCAGAATCAGTTCCCGTCCTACCCTTGCAAGCAGGGAAAAGCGGACGTAAAATGAAATGATGATATATATATATATATATACATAATTCTTAAAACTAATATTGAAATGTTGTGCCTACCTTGGAATTAATGAAGTTCTTGGATGTTTTCATTACTAATTCCTGATGTATTCCATAATCACGTGAGAGAATCTGAAGAAATACACTTTTCTCTTGCGGCATCAGTTTTTCATAAAATGTACAGAAGGCTTTACATTTTCTCTGAAAACAAAAACAAAAAAATAAATAAATTTTGAGACAACCTCATGCTTCTCTCCCTCTCTCTGTCTCTCTCTCTCTCTCTCTCTCTCTCTCTCAGCAGTCTCCCCCCCCTCTTTCTCTATCTCCCTCTCTTTCAGCAGTCTCTTTCTCTCTATCTCTCTCTCTCTCACATATTTATAATGAAATATACTCTCAATTAATTAATGCAGAATTTTGAAGGATTTACTTAAATTATTAATTATTTCATTCTTAATTTAATAACATGATTGTATATGTTGGAAGAAGTAGATTTATATAGGAATTATTTGAAATGTGTGGCTTTCTTTTATAGAAGCAGGGCTGGCTTTGGCTGGGTTGGTATCGTAAGGGTTACTAGAGTATGACTTGGTGTCAGTTTTTTGTATTTTTTATTTTGTTTTTTCCAATTGTAGTTAAATCTTGTGCTACAAAACAAGAAAAACAAAAGCAATGAAGCTCATGAATCAGAGTTTCCTCTACAAGGTCACTCAATCTGATAGAAATAGCAGCCAAAACTCCCTTGAATTAAACCCTCTTCTTCTTCACCCACTTATTCCTAAGAGAGTTATTGGGGGCAGAGACCTCAAACACTCCTTCCAGCGGGTCCTGTCAGAAGGAACCATCCCCAAACGAGACCAGCCAAGCTCATGGATGTTATCCAACCATCTTGCTCGTAGTCTACCCCTGGGTTTCCTGCTGGTTGGTTTTGCCCATAAAATCGGTTCTCTGAAGTCACTGCTCGTAGGGAGAAACATTTTTGTCAACAGTGGGGGTAGCTCTCTAAACTTCTATCCTATTATGCTCTCAGAACATCATCCTCCACTGCTAATTATGCATTGCTAATTATGATTGCTTCTTTGATCCTACAACTATATGTTTCAATATCTGGTCCTTCTGTTGTGTAAGTTGGGGGTAGCTTCTCTTCCTCCCATTCATTCTCAACATTTACCAATCTCTCATAGTAACATTTCCTGGCCTCTTTCTTTCGAGCATCAGTGGTGTTAAGAGCACCAGCGTCATTTCAAACACATTTTTCCCCAACAAGTCTCATCAGTAGTTTGCAATTTTCAGTTGTCCTCTATGTTATATGTATCTAGCTCATCACCCCTCTCATCTACTGTATCCTGTAGGGATTTCTAAACCTATATTTACCCAAAAGGTCCTTTAGCTTCCAAACCCTCTGACTCCATATTTTCCTGCATATCTTGTTCTGTCTCATGTTTATTTTGACGTCACTAATACCTAACTTGTGTTAGGTGGTGCATTCTTCCCCAGGGTAGGCCTTAGTGTTTATTACAGTCTATCTTTTCTTATGGGTAGGCAATCAATCTTGCTTGTGTGTTCACCTGATTGATATGTAATCAGGTGGTTGGTTTTCTGAAATTTATGTTGTAAATGGTTAGTTTATTTGCATCACAGAATTCCAGGAATCTCAGCCCCTCTTCATTCCTTCAGCCATAACCATAGCTGCCATGAACTCCAGACTCTGTCCTGGTACTGTCCTACATGTCCTTTGGAGTCACTTGCCAAGATGATGACATCCCTTTCATCTATAAAAGTTCCTCATAGAACCTGTCCCTTAGGTCTTTACCCAGTCCTGTCTGTGGAGCAGAGGTAGAAGCCACACTTTACTGTGTATATGTGAACATGTGTGTATGTGTGTACATGTGTGTACAAATGTGTGTATGTGTGTAAATATGTGTGTATGTGTGTGTGTAAATGTGTAGATATGTGTATGTGTGTACATGTGTGTATGTCCGAATGAGTACCCTCCACTTCTAGGTCCCCACTGACAGAATGGAGAATGCATTGCCCCAGAGGATGGCGAGGAAGACACTGGAACAACCACTCTACCACAAACCTATCAGAGAGTAGGGATGTAGTCTGAGGGCCAAGAACACAGCAAGTCTCCACTGCTACAGGTTCTGCCACAAACCTATCACAGCCACTAATTAGACAGCAATTTAACACATAGTTCTTATATAAAATTATCTTGAAACTTTTAAATTTAAAAAAGGAACTCTATAAAATGGATGGTTTGTTACATAGAACCAGAGATGGTTTGTTATATAGAACTAGAAATGGCTGTTACATAGAACCAGAGATGGTTTGTTACATAGAACAAGAAATGGTTTGTTACAAAGAACCAGAGATGGTTTGTTACATAGAACCAGAGATGGTTTGTTACATAGAACTAGAAATAGTTTGTTACATAGAACCAGAGGTAGTTTGTTACATAGAACCAGAGATGATTTGTTACATAGAACCAGAGGTAGTTTGTTACATAGAACCAGAGGTAGTTTGTTACATAGCACCAGAAATGGTTTGTTACATAGAACCAGAAATAGTTTGTTACATAGAACCAGAAATAGTTTGTTACATAGAACCAGAGATGGTTTGTTACATAGAACCAGAAATAGTTTGTTACAAAGAACCAGAGATGGTTTGTTACATAGAACCAGAGATGGTTTGTTACATAGAACTAGAAATAGTTTGTTACATAGAACCAAAGGTAGTTTGTTACATAGAACCAGAAATAGTTTGTTACATAGAACCAGAAGTAGTTTGTTACATAGAACCAGAAATAGTTTGTTACATAGAACCAGAGGTAGTTTGTTACATAGAACCAGAGATGATTTGTTACATAGAACCAGAAATAGTTTGTTACATAGAACCAGAGGTAGTTTGTTACATAGAACCAGAGATGGTTTGTTACATAGAACCAGAGGTAGTTTGTTACGTAGAACCAGAGGTAGTTTGTTACATAGAACCAGAGATGGTATGTTACATAGAACCAGATGTAGTTTATTACATAGAACCAGATATGGTTTGTTACATAGAACTAGAGATGGTTTGTTACATAGAACCAGAAATGGTTTGTTACATAGAACCAGAAATGGTTTGTTACATAGAACCAGAGATGGTTTGTTACATAGAACCAGAGGTAGTATGTTACATAGAACCAGAGATGGTTTGTTACATAGAACCAGAGGTAGTTTGTTACATAGAACCAGAAATGGTTTGTTACATAGAACCAGAGGTAGTTTGATACATAGAACCAGAGATGGTTTGTTACAAAGCACCAGAAATGGTTTGTTACATAGAACCAGAGATGGTTTGTTACACAGAACCAGAAATAGTTTGTTACATAGAACCAGAAATGGTTTGTTACATAGAACCAGAGGTAGTATGATACATAGAACCAGAGATGGTTTGTTACAAAGCACCAGAAATGGTTTGTTACATAGCACGAGAGATGGTTTGTTACATAGATCCAGAGGTAGTGTGTTACATAGAACCAGAAATGGTTTGTTACATAGAACCAGAAATGGTTTGTTTCATAGAACCAGAAATGGTTTGTTTCATAGAACCAGAAATGGTTTGTTACATAGAACCAGAGGTAGTATGTTACATAGAACCAGAGATGGTTTGTTACAGAGAACCAGATGTAGTTTGTTACATAGAACCAGAGATGGTTTGTTACATAGAACCAGAGATGGTTTGTTACATAGAACCAGAAATGGTTTGTTAAATAGAACCAGAAATCGTTTGTTACATAGAACCAGAAATGGTTTGTTACATAGAACCAGAGATGGTTTGTTACATAGAACCAGAGGTAGTTTGTTACATAGAACCAGAGGTAGTTTGTTACATAGAACCAGAAATAGTTTGTTACATAGAACCAGAAATAGTTTGTTACATAGAACCAGAGATGGTTTGTTACATAGAACCAGAGATGGTTTGTTACATAGAACTAGAAATAGTTTGTTACATAGAACCAGAGGTAGTTTGTTACATAGAACCAGAAATGGTATGTTACATAGAACCAGATGTAGTTTGTTACATAGAAGCAGATGTAGTTTGTTACATAGAACCAGAGGTAGTTTGTTACATAGAACCAGAGATTGTTTGTTACATAGAACCAGAGGTAGTTTGTTACATAGAACCAGAGGTAGTTTGTTACATAGAACCAGAGGTAGTTTGTTACATAGAACCAGAAATAGTTTGTTACATAGAACCAGAGATGGTTTGTTACATAGAACCAGAGATGGTTTGTTACATAGAACTAGAAATAGTTTGTTACATAGAACCAGAGGTAGTTTGTTACATAGAACCAGAAATGGTATGTTACATAGAACCAGATGTAGTTTGTTACATAGAAGCAGATGTAGTTTGTTACATAGAACCAGAGGTAGTTTGTTACATAGAACCAGAGATTGTTTGTTACATAGAACCAGAGGTAGTTTGTTACATAGAACCAGAGGTAGTTTGTTACATAGAGCCAGAGGTAGTTTGTTACATAGAACCAGAGATGGTATGTTACATAGAACCAGATGTAGTTTGTTACATAGAACCAGATGTAGTTTGTTACATAGAACCAGAGGTAATTTGTTACATAGAACCAGAGATAGTTTGTTACATAGAACCAGAGGTAGTTTGTTACATAGAACCAGAGGTAGTTTGTTACATAGAACCAGAAATGGTTTGTTACATAGAACCAGAAATAGTTTGTTACATAGAACCAGAGGTAGTTTGTTACATAGAACCAGAGATGGTATGTTACATAGAACCAGATCTAGTTTGTAACATAGAACCAGATATGGTTTGTTACATAGAACTAGAGATGGTTTGTTACATAGAACCAGAAATGGTTTGTTACATAGAACCAGAAATGGTTTGTTACATGGAACCAGAGGTAATTTGTTACATAGAACCAGAAATGATTTGTTACAAAGAACCAGAAATGGTTTGTTACCTACAACCAGAGATGGTTTGTTACAAACAACCAGAAATGGTTTGTTACATAGAAGCAGAGATGGCTTGTTACATAGAACCAGAGGTAGTTTGTAACATAGAACCTGAAATGGTTTGTTACATAGAACCAGAGGTAGTTTGTTACATAGAACCAGAGATGGTTTGTTACAAAGCACCAGAAATGGGTTGTTACATAGAATCAGAAATGGTTTGTTACATAGAACCAGAGGTAGTATGTTACATAGAACCAGGGATGGTTTGTTACAAAGCACCAGAAATGGTTTGTTACATAGAACCAGAGATGGTTTGTTATATAGAACCAGAGGTAGTTTGTTACATAGAACCAGAAATGGTTTGTTACATAGAACCAGAAATGGTTTGTTACATTGAACCAGAGATGGTTTGTTACATAGAACCAGAGATGGTTTGTTACATAGAACCAGAAATGGTTTGTTACATTGAACCAGAGATGGTTTGTTACATAGAACCAGAGATGGTTTGTTACATAGAACCGGAGGTAGTTTGTTACGTAGAACCAGTGGTAGTTTGTTACATAGAACCAAAAATTGTTTGTTACATAGAACCAGATGTAGTTTGTTACATAGAACTAGAGATGGTATGTTATATAGAACCAGAGATGGTTTGTTACGTAGAACCAGAGGTAGTTTGTTACATAGAACCAGAGATGGTTAGTTACATAGAACCAGAGGTAGTTTGTTACATAGAACCAGAGGTAGTTTGTTACATAGAACCAGAAATGGTTTGTTACATAGAAGCAGAAATAGTTTGTTACATAGAACCAGAGGTCGTTTGTTACATAGAACCAGAGATGGTTTGTTACATAGAACCAGAGGTAGTTTGTTACATAGAACCAGAGATGGTTAGTTACATAGAACCAGAGGTAGTTTGTTACATAGAACCAGAGGTAGTTTGTTACATAGAACCAGAAATGGTTTGTTACATAGAAGCAGAAATAGTTTGTTACATAGAACCAGAGGTAGTTTGTTACATAGAACCAGAGATGGTATGTTACATAGAACCAGATGTAGTTTGTTACATAGAACCAGATATGGTTTGTTACATAGAACCAGAAATGGTTTGTTACAAAGAACCAGAAATGGTTTGTTACAAAGAACCAGAAACAGTTTGTTACATACAACCAGAGATGGTTTGTTACAAACAACCAGAAATGATTTGTTACATAGAACCAGAGATGGTTTGTTACATAGAACCAGAGGTAGTATGTTACATAGAACCAGAGATGGTTTGTTACATAGAACCAGAGGTAGTTTGTTACATAGAACCAGAAATGGTTTGTTACATAGAACCAGAGGTAGTTTGTTACATAGAACCAGAGATGGTTTGTTACAAAGCACCAGAAATGGTTTGTTACATAGAACCAGAGATGGTTTGTTACATAGAACCAGAAATGGTTTGTTACATAGAACCAGAAATGGTTTATTACATAGAACCAGAGATGGTTTGTTACAAAGCACCAGAAATGGTTTGTTACATAGCACGAGAGATGGTTTGTTACATAGATCCAGAGGTAGTTTGTTACATAGAACCAGAAATGGTTGGTTACAAAGAACCAGAAATGGTTTGTTACATAGAACCAGAAATGGTTTGTTTCATAGAACCAGAAATGGTTTGTTACATAGAACCAGAGGTAGTATGTTACATAGAACCAGAGATGGTTTGTTACATAGAAGCAGAGATGGTTTGTTACGTAGAACCAGAAATGGTTTGTTAAATAGAACCAGAAATGGTTTGTTACAAAGAACCAGAAATGGTTTGTTACCTACAACCAGAGATGGTTTGTTACAAACAACCAGAAATGGTTTGTTACATAGAAGCAGAGATGGCTTGTTACATAGAACCAGAGGTAGTTTGTAACATAGAACCTGAAATGGTTTGTTACATAGAACCAGAGGTAGTTTGTTACATAGAACCAGAGATGGTTTGTTACAAAGCACCAGAAATGGTTTGTTACATAGAACCAGAGATGGTTTGTTACATAGAACCAGAAATGGTTTGTTACATAGAACCAGAAATGGTTTATTACATAGAACCAGAGATGGTTTGTTACAAAGCACTAGAAATGGTTTGTTACATAGCACGAGAGATGGTTTGTTACATAGATCCAGAGGTAGTTTGTTACATAGAACCAGAAATGGTTGGTTACAAAGAACCAGAAATGGTTTGTTACATAGAACCAGAAATGGTTTGTTACATAGAACCAGAGGTAGTATGTTACATAGAACCAGAGATGGTTTGTTACAGAGAACCAGATGTAGTTTGTTACATAGAACCAGAGATGGTTTGTTACATAGAAGCAGAGATGGTTTGTTACGTAGAACCAGAAATGGTTTGTTAAATAGAACCAGAAATGGTTTGTTACAAAGAACCAGAAATGGTTTGTTACCTACAACCAGAGATGGTTTGTTACAAACAACCAGAAATGGTTTGTTACATAGAAGCAGAGATGGCTTGTTACATAGAACCAGAGGTAGTTTGTAACATAGAACCTGAAATGGTTTGTTACATAGAACCAGAGGTAGTTTGTTACATAGAACCAGAGATGGTTTGTTACAAAGCACCAGAAATGGGTTGTTACATAGAATCAGAAATGGTTTGTTACATAGAACCAGAGGTAGTATGTTACATAGAACCAGAGGTAGTATGTTACATAGAACCAGAGACGGTTTGTTACAAAGCACCAGAAATGGTTTGTTACATAGAACCAGAGATGGTTTGTTACATAGAACCAGAGATGGTTTGTTACATAGAACCAGAAATAGTTTGTTACAAAGAACCAGAGATGGTTTGTTACATAGAACCAGAGATGGTTTGTTACAAAGCACCAGAAATGGTTTGTTACATAGAACCAGAGGTAGTTTGTTACATAGAACCAGAAATGGTTTGTTACATAGAACCAGAAATGGTTTGTTACATTGAACCAGAGATGGTTTGTTACATAGAACCAGAGATGGTTTGTTACATAGAACCAGAGGTAGTTTGTTACGTAGAACCAGAGGTAGTTTGTTACATAGAACCAAAAATAGTTTGTTACATAGAACCAAAAATAGTTTGTTACATAGAACCAGAAATAGTTTGTTACATAGAACTAGAGATGGTATGTTATATAGAACCAGAGATGGTTTGTTACGTAGAACCAGAGGTCGTTTGTTACATAGAACCAGAGATGGTTTGTTAAATAGAACCAGAGGTAGTTTGTTACATAGAACCAGAGGTAGTTTGTTACATAGAACCAGAAATGGTTTGTTACATAGAAGCAGAAATAGTTTGTTACATAGAACTAGAGATGGTTTGTTACATAGAACCAGAAATGGTTTGTTACATAGAATCAGAAATGGTTTGTTACATAGAACCAGAAATGGTTTGTTACATAGAACCAGAGATGGTTTGTTACATAGAACCAGAAATGGTTCGTTACATAGAAACAGATGTAGTTTGTTACATAGAACCAGAAATGGTTTGTTACATAGAACCAGATGTAGTTTGTTACATAGAACCAGAAATGGTTTGTTACATAGAACCAGAGATGGTTTGTTACATAGAACCAGAAATGGTTTGTTACATAGAACCAGAGATGGTTTGTTACATAGAACCAGAGATGGTTTGTTACATAGAACCAGAGATGGTTTGTTACATAGAACCAGAGGTAGTTTGCTACATAGAACCAGAGATGGTTTGTTACATAGAACCAGAGATGGTTTGTTTCATAGAACCAGATGTAGTTTGTTACATAGAACCAAAGATGGTTTGTTACATAGAACCAGAGATGGTTTGTTACATAGAACCAGAAATGGTTTGTTATATAAAACCAGAAATGGTTTGTTATATAGAACCAGAAATGGTTTGTTATATAGAACCAGAAATGGTTTGTTACATAGAACCAGAGGTAGTTTGTTACATAGAACCAGAAATGGTTTGTTACATAGAACCAGAGGTAGTTTGTTACATAGAACCAGAAATGGTTTGTTACATAGAACCAGAGGTAGTTTGTTACATAGAACCAGAAATGGTTTGTTATATAGAACCAGAAATGGTTTGTTACATAGAACCAGAGATGGTTTGTTAAATAGAGCCAGAAATGGTTTGTTATATAGAACCAGAAATGGTTTGTTACATAGAACCAGAGATGGTTTGTTATATAGAACCAGAAATGGTTTGTTACATAGAACCAGAAATGGTTTGTTACATAGAACCAGAAATGGTTTGTTATATAGAACCAGATATGGTTTGTTATATAGAACCAGGGGTAGTTTGTTACATAGAACCAGAAATGGTTTTGGTCAGGTTGGTATCAAAAGGATAAAGACAAAAATTATTTCACCTCAGAATTGGCTAGTGGTCCAACTTCCTTCAAATGGAATATATCTTCTAGGAATAACTGAATTCGACCAGATTTTGTGGCTTCCATATTCCAAACAGACCGAATCTTCAGCTTAATCACAGGATTGAAATGCCACACCTATTATGTAGACACGAAAATAAAATAAAAATTTATATTTGCTTACATGTTAACAAAATATAAATACAATTCCATTTCTATAGAAAGACATAAGAATGTGTTAGTATTATCAATAGAGAGTAGGGCAGTGGATTAGCAGGATCAGTAGAGTGTCTGACACTATGGTTCGCAGCATAGTTACGGCCCTTTACGTAGTGATTTCAAATCCTGCCGAGATTAGCTTTACTTTCCATCCTTACAGGGTAGATAAAATAAAGTACCAGTAATACATTGGGGTCAATTTAATCGACTTTCCCCTCCCCCCAAATTGTTGGCCTCGTACCTAAATCAGAAATCAGTATTAATAGAGGGTCATGTGACCCTGTTGTAGAAGACACCTAGGACCCCCCCCCCCCGGGCATTGTTACCTGAAATCACTGCTCGACCACATGACTGTTTAACGATAAAGAACATGTCACCATCACCATCGTTCCCTTTCCATACTGACACTGGACAGGTTATGGTTTGAGATGATCCAAGACTTGACAAATCACAGAAATACCTTTTTACTCATACATTCCATATTTGGCATGGGTTCTACAGCTGGATGACCTTCCTAACATCAAACACCTTGTTTTTTATGACACTTTTTGTTGGCTTTTAATCTATGTCAATGCTACTAAGTACTCTCGGGGTAGAAGGGGTAGAATTTGGGGGCGGGGCGTCAGGAATTTTTCTAGGTTATCTCCATCGATTTTTTTTAAAAACCAGAATTAGTTGTTTAGTTTACATTAGACCAACCCACCCTATTTATTTTATAAATGTATGGGATTTCTAGTAATGTAGAAAATTGTCACAGGAATACTACCACTTAACATTTCACCAGAGATAAATTAGCAAAATTTAACAAGCTGGGGTAGGGATGGAATAATAGCGAGGGGGGAATATGAAAACCTAATAAGCAGGTGGGTATGATTATTGAAAACCCAAGAGTAAAGTATTTAGGGATAATTAAGCTGGAGTAATTTCCCTTCACCATCTCCTTAATTGTAAGTTAATTAGCTGACAATAATTATTTTACAGCTAATAAGACTAAAATGTTGCTCTCCCTCCACTATTTAACTTTAAACACTCACAACGATGGCTGTCCCTCTAGTCACCTGACCTGGTAGAAATAGCAGCCAAATCTAATTTGCACACTATTGTCTGACCCCATCCACACACACACATATACACATGGCACATACAAAAGTACATTCAGTTTTCTATACTATAGATCAGAATAAAGTCCAGAAATATGATAACCAGAAGACCTTAGTCATATTTGTTACCTTGGGAATAAACATTAATAACAATGGCAATTGTAGCCTTATATTCCATATATATATAATCTAAACCCATACTAGCGTGCAAGACAGACGTTAAACGATGATGATGATATGATGGAAAAAGTTCAGAGAGCTTATACCACCATTGGCCACTAAAGGGTTCTCCCTAAAAATGAAAGGCAGGCTGTATGATGCCACATACGAACAGCAATGTTACATGGCAGTGAGACATGGGCATTGTGTGCAGAGGATCTGCACAGACTGGAGAGAAACGAAGCTTGCATGCTCCGCTGGATGTGTAATAGTAATATACATGAATGGCAAAGCATAAATGAACTAAGTGAAAAATTAGAAATAAGAGGGATCAGATGTTGTTTACTCGAGAGAAGACTACGTTGGTATGGTCACGTGATGCGCATGAAAGACGACAGCTGTATAAAAAAGTGCAGGGCGATCAAAATTGATGGAAGTTACGAAGTAGGCAGACCCAGAAAAACCTGGGATGATTTGATAAATTCCGATCTTGCACACTTACACCTCTCCAAGACAATGTCACTGGACCGAGATATTTGGCGCTACACAGTAATACAGAAGACCCGCCTTGCCTATGTACAAAGCGAAACCTACAGTCAGTAGGCACCCCTTAATCAAATATACACCCCAACCTACAACACCTACTCCATCCTCCCACCAATACCACAACATCCAGTCCTAAATAAATGAAGTTGTGTAGGTGTCATGACAAAAAAAACACACAGTCCACGCTGTAATGTGGCCGTGTAGGTAACATGGTAAAAACCTCCCAATCCACACTGTAAATGTGGTTGGTGTTAGGCAGGGCATTCAGGCATAGAAAACCTGCCAGACAGTCCTATACGAGCGAGACGACCAATCTTGTCTTAAGTGGGACGATTCCCGTCTAAACCCATGCTAGCATGGAAGATAGACGTTAAATGATGACGATGATGATGATATATATATATATATATATATATATAATTAGAAAGTGAACCACACAAAATATAACTACTCCATTACCAAAGGTTTCTGGATCCCAGACGATAATAATATACGTCTGGATCGGTCGTCAGACAGAGATGTTATAACATCTGATCCAGAAACCTTTGGTAATGGAGTAGTTATATTTTGTGTTGTTTACTTTCTAATTAAATAGCTCTGTTCTATACATAGAGCACTCTTTTTCCTTTGCTTTTTCTTTGGAATTACCTAACACATACACACACACACATATATATATATATATATATATATATATATATATATATATATATATAAAAGAGTCAGGACCCCGTCGGCTGAGCTCTGGCTGTTTCGACAGATCTGAACGAGTTCAGCCGTCGGGGTCCTGACTCTTTTCCTATTACCCACTCTACTACCCCAAGTATCGAGTACTCTGGTGCGTTATGGTCCACCTGGTTTCTTACGACACTTTCATTGTTATATATATATATATATATGAGTCTTGGGTTCAATCGAGATTAACCAGAGTTAGTAAGGGACTCAATACATTAGTAGAGTGCCAACATAAAGTTTAATATAGAAATGGCTTCTACAGGATTTCTTGATTTCTTTTGAATCAAACAGCTCTTGTCCTGTAGAAGCCATTTCTATATTAAACTTCACATACACACACACATACATATGATGGACTCTCCTTTCAATTCAACGTGTGAGGGTTCAACAGTCTTTTCAGTTCATTGTTTTGTTTATGCCCCAAATGTCACCTTGATTTACACATCAATCCACTTTTGGTGCAGGTGACAGGGTCTTGAACAGAGCAGGCTGGAATGTCTGACAGGTGACAAGATTTTGGACAGAGCAGGCTGGAATGCCTGACAGGTGACAAGATCTTGGACAGAGCAGGCTGGAATGTCTGACAGGTGACAAGATCTTGGACAGAGCAGGCTGGAATGTCTGACAGGTGACAAGATCTTGGACAGAGCAGGCTGGAATGTCTGACAGGTGACAAGATCTTGGACAGAGCAGGCTGGAATGCCTGACAGGTGACAAGATCTTGGACAGAGCAGGCTGGAATGCCTGACAGGTGACAAGATCTTGGACAGAGCAGGCTGGAATGTCTGACAGGTGACAAGATCTTGGACAGAGCAGGCTGGAATGTCTGACAGGTGACAAGATTTTGAACAGAGCAGGCTGGAATGTCTGACAGGTGACAAGATCTTGGACAGAGCAGGCTGGAATGCCTGACAGGTGACAAGATCTTGGACAGAGCAGGCTGGAATGCCTGACAGGTGACAAGATCTTGGACAGAGCAGGCTGGAATGCCTGACAGGTGACAAGATCTTGGACAGAGCAGGCTGGAATGTCTGACAGGTGACAAGATCTTGGACAGAGCAGGCTGGAATGTCTGACAGGTGACAAGATTTTGAACAGAGCAGGCTGGAATGTCTGACAGGTGACAAGATCTTGGACAGAGCAGGCTGGAATGCCTGACAGGTGACAAGATCTTGGATAGAGCAGGCTGGAATGCCTGACAGGTGACAAGATTTTGAACAGAGCAGGCTGGAATGTCTGACAGGTGACAAGATCTTGGACAGAGCAGGCTGGAATGCCTGACAAATGACAAGATCTTGAACAGAGCAGGCTGGAATGCCTGACAGGTGACAAGATCTTGAACAGAGCAGGCTGGAATGCCTGACAGGTGTCAGATCTTATCTCACAGAAATAGGCTAAATGAGGTTTATCTCTCTCTCTATATATATATATATAATTCTTTGTCTGTCTGTCTGTTTCCTATGCATTCTCAAATGGCTGGACCAAATCAGATAAAATTTTACATGGTAATAGTGTAGTAAGACGCCTTACGCCCTCAGTTGGATAATGGACCAGGCCTAGTTGTCTTCCCCTGGTTGAGAACACTATTTAAGTAAGCAGCAGTATTACTTTCTCAGACAAGCCACGGAGACAGCAAACAGCAGACGGCCTTTGTACCACGAAACAGCAGACAGCCTTTGGACCACAAGATCACACAGATGTCAATACACGGAACTTCTATACCGAAGCCACAAGGATAGTGTTGGCCAAGCACTGGCTCATAACTGATTTCACTTTACTGGTCCCGTCACATTGGTGACCCAGACGTGGGCGTTACATTGGTGACCCACGACAATTGTAATACGTTGTCTTCATTTCAACTGATCAGGTCTATATTGGTATGTTGTTTCATTTGTAATATAACAAACACATAATAGACAAAATAAACATCATCCTTATTTACATTGTTGAATAGAACTCTCGTTGTGGTTATTATCTTGTCTACACACACACCCACTCACTTGTTATAATTCTATGGTGTACCTATCGTTTCACTTACAAAAATGGTAAATAGACGAGGGACTTTCCCTCATGTCTATATTGATAAACTATCCAACAAGGATTCTTCATTACCATAATAGTATTAGACCCCGGGCATGTCAACATGTAATTTTTATTTTCATTTGGATTAAAATAATATAACATTTTATCTAAAATATTCTACTATAGACTATAAGTAAATGGATAATTTATAACACCATGACGACAACTACGTCACATTTTGTATATGAGTGTGTACATGTCTGTGCGTGTTTGTGTGTTCGTTAAATATGTTACACCTTAGTTACATGCACATATATCTTCATGTAAATATTTAATCAGAGACACAGAGAATTAAACACACACCTACATACATGTGGCAACTGATAAGTGTATGTGAGAGTGTATATGTGTGTATGTGTGTGAGTGTATGTGAGAGTGTATGTGAGAGTGTATGTGTGAGAGTATGTGTGAGAGTGTATGTGAGAGTGTATATGAGAGTGTATATGTGTGAGAGTGTGTGTGTGTGAGTGTATGTGAGAGTGTATGTGAGAGTGTGAGTGTGTGAGTATATGTGTGAGTGTATGTGTGTGAGTGTATGTGTGTATGTGTGTGTATGTGAGAGTGTATAAGTGTGTGAGTGTATGTGTATGTGAGAGTGTATGTGTGTGAGTGTATGTGAGAGTGTATGTGTGTGAGTGAATGTGAGAGTGTATATGTGTGTGAGTGTATGTGAGAGTGTATATGCGTGTGAGTGTATGTGAGAGTGTATGTGTGAGAGTATGTGTGAGTGAATGTGAGTGTGTGAATGTGAGTGTATATGTGTGTGAGTGTATGTGAGAGTGTACATGTGTGTGTGTATGTGAGTGTGTATGTGTGTGAGTGTGGAGCATGTGAGTGTATGTGTGAGAGTGTATATGTGTGAGTGTATGTGTGAGAGTATGTGTGTGAGAGTGTATATGTGTGTGAGTGTATGTGAGAGTGTATGTGTGAGAGTATTGTGTGAGAGTGTACATGTGTGTGTGTATGTGAGTGTGTATGTGTGTGAGTGTATGTGTGAGAGTGTATGTGTGAGAGTGTATGTGTGAGAGTGTATGTGTGAGTGTATGTGTGTGAGTGTATGTGAGAGTGTATGTGTGAGAGTGTGTGAGAGTATGTGAGTGTATGTGTGAGAGTGTATGTGTGAGAGTGTATGTGTGAGAGTGTATGTGTGTGAGTGTATGTGAGTGTATGTGTGAGAGTATGTGTGTGAGTGAATGTGAGTGTATATGTGTGTGAGTGTATGTGAGAGTGTACATGTGTGTGTGTATGTGTGTGAGTGTATGTGAGAGAGTGTGTGTGAGAGTATGTGAGAGTGTATGTGTGAGAGTATGTGAGTGTGTGTGAGAGTGTATATGTGTGTGAGTGTATGTGTGAGAGTGTATGTGTGTGAGAGTGTATGTGTGTGAGTGTATGTGAGAGTGTATATGTGTGTGAGTGTGTGTGAGAGTTTGTGTGTGAGTGTGTGTGAGAGTTTGTGTGTGAGTGTGTGAGTGTGAGAGTGTGAGTGTGTGAGTATGTGTGAGAGTGTATGTGTGAGTGTATGTGTGTATGTGAGAGTGAGTGTGTGAGTGTATGTGTGTGAGTATATGTGAGAGTGTATGTGTGAGTGTATGTGAGAGAGTATGTTTGTGCGAGTGTATGTGTGTGAGTGTATGTGAGAGTGTATGTGAGAGTGTATGTGTGAGAGTATGTGTATATGTGTGTGAGTGTATGTGAGAGTATGTGTGTGTGAGTGTATGTGTGAGAGTATGTGTGTGAGTGAATGTGAGTGTATGTGAGAGTGTATATGTGTGTGAGTGTATGTGAGAGTGTATGTGTGTATGAGTGTATGTGAGAGTGTATGTGAGAGTGTATGTGTGTGAGTGTATGTGAGTGTGTATGTGTGAGAGTGTATGTGTGTGTATGTGTGAGAGTGTATGTGTGAGAGTATGTGAGAGTGTATGTGTGAGAGTGTATATGTGTGTGAGTGTGTATATGTGTGTGAGTGTATGTGAGTGTATGTGTGAGAGTGTATATGTGAGTGTATGTGAGGAGTCTATGTGTGTGAGTGTATGTGTGAGTGTATGTGTGTGAGTGTTTGTAAGTGTGTATAAGTGTGAGAGTGTATGTGAGAGTGTATATGTGAGAGTGTATATGTAAGAGTGTATGTGTGTGAGTGTATGTGAGTGTGTATGTGTGAGAGTGTATGTGTGTGAGTGTATGTGTGTATGAGAATGTATGTGTGAGAGTGTGTGTGAGTGTGTGTGTGTGTATGTGAGAGTGTGTGTGTATGTGAGAGTGTGTGTGTGTATGTGAGAGTGTGTATGTGTGTGAGTAAACATACATTTCTGTGACGACTGACATAACGCTGGGGGTTATTTGTATGAATGTATGTGTGTGTGTATGTTTGTATGAACACACACACATATAAACATGTGATGACTGACAAGTGTATATATATATGTGTTTGTGTGAGAGTGTACGTGTGTGTGAGTTAATTTACATACAACAATAGAGATTAATATATTGTTTTGGATGCTGAGATTTGTTTACAATATTGAAAAAAAAAGTCTTTATTCTAAAAATTCCTCTCAAACCTACAACTGTTCCATTTGAATTTAAGGGGCTTCAGTTTCCAGTCAAAGTAAGTTTTATTATTTCAATTAACAAATCTCAGGGTCAATCCCTCAAGGTAGTTGGACTTGATCTCTCTACTACATGTTTTCCCATGGTC
This sequence comes from Eledone cirrhosa, assembly GCA_964016885.1. Taxonomy (NCBI): domain Eukaryota; kingdom Metazoa; phylum Mollusca; class Cephalopoda; order Octopoda; family Eledonidae; genus Eledone; species Eledone cirrhosa. Next base: position 219,897 of record CAXHJY010000861.1, read on the forward strand.
AACTCTATGTTGGTTGCTCGAGAGTTGGAAACAACAAAAAATGTATTCATTTGGACACCAACAAAAAATTACACAATGAGTATTGTTTACTCTGAGGTGCTCCA
>CAXHJY010000861.1:225000-262500 GCA_964016885.1 Eledone cirrhosa
TACTGGTACTTTATTTTATCGACCCTGTAAGGATGAAAGGCAAAGTTAACCTCAGCGGGATTTGAACTCAGACTGTAAAGAGACGTAACTATGCTAGAAAGCATGGCGTCCGACCCTCAACCGATACTGCCAATCCACTGACAATAATGAAGATGATTTCAGTATTTTATATACCTCTCATGTCTTCACCAATATTTACAAGTTCTCCAACTTTCCACAGTGTAATTCTCTTCTTATTCACAATGAAAGACTTAGTTAAAAGGAATGTAAGCTAGTTGTAAACAATTCTCTAAGTCATTGGCTTTGCTACCATTAACTTGCTCAACCAAATCTTCTTGGTATCAAACTGTTTTGTTTTTTTTCATTATCCTGACCAGGTCATAAGAATTAAGTTCGTTATATAATTAATGTATGAAAGTATTCTGAGTAATTAAAGTCATTATTCTGCTCAAAGTTCTAATGTAGCGTACATATTATAAATGGATTTTAATAACTATTAATTGTTTTTCTTGGAACATTTAAATGAACACTCCTATTTTAAAAGGTATCCTTTCTTGAATCCTTCTTCGGAAAATAAATAGGATTTCTAATTTAGGCCCAAGGGCAGCAGTTTTTAGGAAGGGTAAAGTAGATTGACTCCAGTATTTAACTGGTACTTTATTTCATAATTCCCAGAACAATGCCAGAGGTGACCTCATTAAACAACACCAATGATTTCTAACATTAGAACCAGATCTCCTTCCAATAACAAAATAGTAAAGGACACATGAGATAATGTACTCTTAGATACCACTAAACTGATGAGATGGTCATGACTGGAACTTCACTAATGTTTGCTAGATTAGGATTGACCTGATACAAAAATGTTTGTTTTAAAGTGAATATATTTCTATAAACTATTCCAAAATAATTTTATGTAAGAAACTTTAAGTTATATTCCAAACACCAGATAAATAATAATAAACTTAGTTATATTACTAAATCCCTCAAAATTCTTTATTTTCAAAAGTTCGTGAAATATTTTAATTTTTATAAACAGACACAAATGAAATCTAGCACAACATAGAAAGGATACATGTTTAGCCCTCTCTCTCTCTTCCAACATAGAAAGGATACATGTTTAGTTCTCTCTCTCTTGTCCAACATAGAAAGGATACATGTTTAGTTCTCTCTCTCTTGTCCAACATAGAAAGGATACATGTTTAGCTCTCTCTCTCTCACAACACAGAAAGGATACATGTTTAGTTCTCTCTCTCTTGTCCAACATAGAAAAGATACATGTTTAGTTCTCTCTCTCTTGTCCAACATAGAAAGGATACATGTTTAGTTCTCTCTCTCTTGTCCAACATAGAAAGGATACATGTTTAGTTCTCTCTCTCTTGTCCAACATAGAAAGGATACATGTTTAGTTCTCTCTCTCTTGTCCAACATAGAAAGGATACATGTTTAGTTCTCTCTCTCTCGTCCAACATAGAAAGGATACATGTTTAGTTCTCTCTCTCTCGTCCAACATAGAAAGGATACATGTTTAGTTCTCTCTCTCTTGTCCAACATAGAAAGGATACATGTTTAGTTCTCTCTCTCTTGTCCAACATAGAAAGGATACATGTTTAGTTCTCTCTCTCTTGTCCAACATAGAAAGGATACATGTTTAGTTCTCTCTCTCTCTTGTCCAACATAGAAAGGATACATGTTTAGTTCTCTCTCTCTTGTCCAACATAGAAAGGATACATGTTTAGTTCTCTCTCTCTCGTCCAACATAGAAAGGATACATGTTTAGTTCTCTCTCTCTCGTCCAACATAGAAAGGATACATGTTTAGTTCTCTCTCTCTCGTCCAACATAGAAAGGATACATGTTTAGTTCTCTCTCTCTCGTCCAACATAGAAAGGATACATGTTTAGTTCTCTCTCTCTCGTCCAACATAGAAAGGATACATGTTTAGTTCTCTCTCTCTTGTCCAACATAGAAAGGATACATGTTTAGCTCTCTCTCTCTCACAACACAGAAAGGATACATGTTTAGTTCTCTCTCTCTTGTCCAACATAGAAAAGATACATGTTTAGTTCTCTCTCTCTTGTCCAACATAGAAAGGATACATGTTTAGTTCTCTCTCTCTTGTCCAACATAGAAAGGATACATGTTTAGTTCTCTCTCTCTTGTCCAACATAGAAAGGATACATGTTTAGTTCTCTCTCTCTTGTCCAACATAGAAAGGATACATGTTTAGTTCTCTCTCTCTCGTCCAACATAGAAAGGATACATGTTTAGTTCTCTCTCTCTCGTCCAACATAGAAAGGATACATGTTTAGTTCTCTCTCTCTTGTCCAACATAGAAAGGATACATGTTTAGTTCTCTCTCTCTTGTCCAACATAGAAAGGATACATGTTTAGTTCTCTCTCTCTTGTCCAACATAGAAAGGATACATGTTTAGTTCTCTCTCTCTCTTGTCCAACATAGAAAGGATACATGTTTAGTTCTCTCTCTCTTGTCCAACATAGAAAGGATACATGTTTAGTTCTCTCTCTCTCGTCCAACATAGAAAGGATACATGTTTAGTTCTCTCTCTCTCGTCCAACATAGAAAGGATACATGTTTAGTTCTCTCTCTCTCGTCCAACATAGAAAGGATACATGTTTAGTTCTCTCTCTCTCGTCCAACATAGAAAGGATACATGTTTAGTTCTCTCTCTCTCGTCCAACATAGAAAGGATACATGTTTAGTTCTCTCTCTCTCGTCCAACATAGAAAGGATACATGTTTAGTTCTCTCTCTCTCGTCCAACATAGAAAGGATACATGTTTAGTTCTCTCTCTCTTGTCCAACATAGAAAGGATACATGTTTAGTTCTCTCTCTCTCGTCCAACATAGAAAGGATACATGTTTAGTTCTCTCTCTCTCGTCCAACATAGAAAGGATACATGTTTAGTTCTCTCTCTCTCGTCCAACATAGAAAGGATACATGTTTAGTTCTCTCTCTCTCGTCCAACATAGAAAGGATACATGTTTAGTTCTCTCTCTCTTGTCCAACATAGAAAGGATACATGTTTAGTTCTCTCTCTCTTGTCCAACATAGAAAGGATACATGTTTAGTTCTCTCTCTCTTGTCCAACATAGAAAGGATACATGTTTAGTTCTCTCTCTCTTGTCCAACATAGAAAGGATACATGTTTAGTTCTCTCTCTCTTGTCCAACATAGAAAGGATACATGTTTAGTTCTCTCTCTCTCGTCCAACATAGAAAGGATACATGTTTAGGTCTCTCTCTCTTGTCCAACATAGAAAGGATACATGTTTAGCTCTCTCTCTCGTCCAACATAGAAAGGATACATGTTTAGCTCTCTCTCTCACAACATAGAAAGGGATACATGTTTAGCTCTCTCTCTCAACACAGAAAGGATACATGTTTAGTTCTCTCTCTCTTGTCCAACATAGAAAGGATACATGTTTAGCTCTCTGTCTCTCTCTCTCACAACGTAGAAAGGGATACATGTTTAGCTCTCTCTCTCTCTCTCTCACAACATAGAAAGGATACATGTTTAGCTCTCTCTCACCACATAGAAAGGATACATGTTTAGCTCTCTCTCTCTCTCACCACATAGAAAGGATACATGTTTAGCTCTCTCTCACAACATAGAAAGGATACATGTTTAGTTCTCTCTCTCTTGTCCAACATAGAAAGGATACATGTTTAGTTCTCTCTCTCTTGTCCAACATAGAAAGGATACATGTTTAGCCCTCTCTCTCTCGTCCAACATAGAAAGGATACATGTTTAGTTCTCTCTCTCTTGTCCAACATAGAAAGGATACATGTTTAGTTCTCTCTCTCTTGTCCAACATAGAAAGGATACATGTTTAGCCCTCTCTCTCTCTCGTCCAACATAGAAAGGATACATGTTTAGTTCTCTCTCTCTTGTCCAACATAGAAAGGATACATGTTTAGTTCTCTCTCTCTTGTCCAACATAGAAAGGATACATGTTTAGCCCTCTCTCTCTCTCGTCCAACATAGAAAGGATACATGTTTAGTTCTCTCTCTCTTGTCCAACACAGAAAGGATACATGTTTAGTTCTCTCTCTCGTCCAACATAGAAAGGATACATGTTTAGTTCTCTCTCTCTTGTCCAACACAGAAAGGATACATGTTTAGTTCTCTCTCTCTTGTCCAACATAGAAAGGATACATGTTTAGTTCTCTCTCTCTTGTCCAACATAGAAAGGATACATGTTTAGTTCTCTCTCTCTTGTCCAACACAGAAAGGATACATGTTTAGTTCTCTCTCTCTTGTCCAACATAGAAAGGATACATGTTTAGTTCTCTCTCTCTTGTCCAACATAGAAAGGATACATGTTTAGCCCTCTCTCTCTCTCTCGTCCAACATAGAAAGGATACATGTTTAGTTCTCTCTCTCTTGTCCAACACAGAAAGGATACATGTTTAGTTCTCTCTCTCTTGTCCAACATAGAAAGGATACATGTTTAGCCCTCTCTCTCTCTCGTCCAACATAGAAAGGATACATGTTTAGTTCTCTCTCTCTTGTCCAACATAGAAAGGATACATGTTTAGTTCTCTCTCTCTTGTCCAACATAGAAAGGATACATGTTTAGCCCTCTCTCTCTCTCGTCCAACATAGAAAGGATACATGTTTAGTTCTCTCTCTCTTGTCCAACATAGAAAGGATACATGTTTAGCTCTCTCTCTCTCTCTCACAACGTAGAAAGGGATACATGTTTAGCTCTCTCTCTCTCACAACATAGAAAGGATACATGTTTAGCTCTCTCTCTCTCTCACAACATAGAAAGGATACATGTTTAGCTCTCTCTCTCTCACAACATAGAAAGGATACATGTTTAGCTCTCTCTCTCTCTCTCACAACTTAGAAAGGATACATGTTTAGCTCTCTTTCTCAACATAGAAAGGGATACAGGTTTAGCTCTCTCTCTCTCACAACATAGAAAGGATACATGTTTAGCTCTCTCTCTCTCACAACATAGAAAGGATACATGTTTAGCTCTCTCTCTCTCACAACATAGAAAGGATACATGTTTAGCTCTCTCTCTCTCACAACATAGAACGGATACATGTTTAGCTCTCTCTCTCTCACAACATAGAAAGGATACATGTTTAGCTCTCTCTCTCTCACAACATAGAACGGATACATGTTTAGCTCTCTCTCTCTCACAACATAGAACGGATACATGTTTAGCTCTCTCTCTCACAACATAGAAAGGATACATGTTTAGCTCTCACAACATAGAAAGGATACATGTTTAGCTCTGTCTCTCTCTCACAACATAGAAAGGATACATGTTTAGCTATCTCTCTCTCACAGCATAGAAAGGATACATGTTTAGCTCTCACAACATAGAAAGGATACATGTTTAGCTCTGTCTCTCTCTCACAACATAGAAAGGATACATGTTTAGCTCTCTCTCTCTCACAGCATAGAAAGGATACATGTTTAGCTCTCTCTCTCTCTCACAGCATAGAAAGGATACATGTTTAGCTCTCACAACATAGAAAGGATACATGTTTAGCTCTGTCTCTCTCTCACAACATAGAAAGGATACATGTTTAGCTCTCTCTCTCTCACAACATAGAAAGGATACATGTTTAGCTCTCACAACATAGAAAGGATACATGTTTAGCTCTGTCTCTCTCTCACAACATAGAAAGGATACATGTTTAGCTCTCTCTCTCTCACAGCATAGAAAGGATACATGTTTAGCTCTCTCTCTCTCTCACAACATAGAAAGGATACATGTTTAGCTCTCTCTCTCTCTCACAGCATAGAAAGGATACATGTTTAGCTCTCTCTCTCTCTCTCACAACATAGAAAGGATACATGTTTAGCTCTCTCTCTCTCTCACAACATAGAAAGGATACATGTTTAGCTCTGTCTCTCTCTCACAACATAGAAAGGGATACATGTTTAGCTCTCTCTCTCTCTCACAGCATAGAAAGGATACATGTTTAGCTCTCTCTCTCTCACAGCATAGAAAGAATACATGTTTAGCTCTCTCTCTCACAGCATAGAAAGGATACATGTTTAGCTCTCTCTCTCTCACAGCATAGAAAGGATACATGTTTTGCTCTCTCTCTCTCTCACAACATAGAAAGGATACATGTTTAGCTCTCTCTCTTTCACAACATAGAAAGGATACATGTTTAGCTCTCTCTCTCTCACACAACATAGAAAGGGATACATGTTTAGCTCTCTCTCTCTCACACACTCTCTCTCACTCACACTCTCTTACACACTCACTCTCACACACCCTCTCTCTCACTCACACACTCTCTCTCACTCTCACACCCACTCACTCCCTCTCTCACTCTCTCTTCATCTCTTCATCTATGGGATTGATCCAGGTCAAATCAGATTGGATCAGAGCCAACCTAATCTGATCTGATCCAACCCATTTTGATCCAGTCCTAGCCGACCCGATCTGGCCCAATCTGGTCCAGAGCAATCCGACCCAGTCCAGTCTGATGTGATTTGTGCCAATCTGATCTGGGATGATCCGATCCGGTCTGGCCCAATTCAATCTGATCCAATCCAGTCCAATTCGATGTTTTGTTCAGACCTGGAGAAGGATGAACTCTGCCAGGTTTAAGATGCCCAAGACATACTGTTTGTCAGAACACTCCCCACCCAACTCTATGAGCCCTACCTTTACCTTTTTGTTGACCAGAACTCTCACAGATATGTAACAATGGTGGGAAGTTTATTGAATTGACCGATATATGACTGGTATTTAAAAAATAATAATAATGAAATATTGTGTACAGTGCTCAGGTGCACTACAACTCATCAAAAAGTGTATGTATAGTACATAGGGTAATGCACAAACGTCAGGAAAATGAACAGTGCATGAGTCATGATATACACATGTGCATGTGTATGGAAGGGGTACATCAGGTGTAGTTTTGGCGAATTTTGGGAAGCATGAGGGTTTTAAAGGATGCAGTGTCTCAGCAGCTAACAACTGACACAGGCAGTTTGTTCCATGCTTCAGCAACTCTGAGCGTGAAAAAATGTTTCCGAAAGTCATGGGAACTGTGCTGTTTTCTGATTTTGTAGGCATGTCCACGTGTGTTAGGATTGTTGTTGGCGAGATGGTTAATAACTTTGTGGGTGTTTACCAAATCCATTGCCAGACGTCGGAGCGTCAATGAATCCATGCCCAGGGAAGCAAGGCGTTCAGAGTATGGTAGGAGTCTGGTGGAGGGTATGCGCTTGGTTGCACGTCTCTGAACAGTTTCCAGGAAGTCAATGTTCTGAGCAAGATAGGGGTTCCAGACTGATGATGCGAATTCCAAGTGTGGTCGCACCATAGCTGTATACAGTTTTAAATAGATGGCTGGAGAGCGGCTAACAAAGGTCTTGCTGAGTGATGCCAAGACACCCTCGGCCTTCTTGACAATCTTAGAGACATGCTTTATCCAACGCAAATCGCTGCTGACAGTAATGCCCAGGTCACGTTCACAAGAGGACTTCTTGATATCAGTGTTGTGGAGGGAGTATGTGGACGCTGGATTTTTCCTCCCAAAATGCATGGTGGTACACTTGTCCACAGCCAGCTTCAGTTGCCAGTCTGTGATCCATTGCTGCATTGTGTCCAGGTCTGATTGTAGGGAAGAGTTGTAGATTTCAAGATCAGTCCTTTTGATTTCAAGGTACAGCTTGATGTCATCTGCATATTTCAGTACCGTGGCATTCTTTAAGTTAGCATCTATGTCATTAATATATGCCACAAACAAAAGGGGACCAAGAACAGACATCTCATATGGTGAAGAATGCTGTCCTAGAACCGTGACTACCTCTTTTCGGCTGAGAATGAAGGATTTCAACCAGTTAAAAAGATCATCCCTCACACCCATTGCAGAGAGTTTTACCATAAGTCTTGTGTGACACAGAATTAAAAGCCTTAGCGAAGTCAAGGTAAACAACATCCACCCATGAGCCTCTGTCAGTGATCCGAGTAATGTCTTCAAGGAACTCGATAAGCTGATCACAACAGCTGGAGTTAGGGATAAATCCAAACTGCGAGGGCCGGATGAGGCTGTGAGAGCTCCAGAAGTTCCAAAGTGTTTCTCTGACAGGATTCCATCAGTTTGGCAATATAGCTGGTAAGACTGACTGGACGATAGTTGACAGGTGACGTGCGGTTGCCCTTTTTGAACAGGGGACTGACACTGGCAGTTTTCCACTGCCCCGGTGTAGCACCATTGCTGAGACAGTATTGAAAGAAAGAAAGAAAGCTGGTGCAAAAGGAAGTACCCGCCACGTTTGAGAAGCAGGTATGTAACACCATCAAGACCAGGGGAGGCATAGTTGCGTTTATTCTTAAGGTGACGTCCGTCGCAACATTGCAGGTGTAAATTCCATAGTTGTTATGGAATTTGATGTTAGAGATGGTGGAGATGGTACATTCTGGTTTTCAACAGTAAAAATGCTTGCATAGCACTCAGCAATGAGTTCTGCGCATTCTTTGGGATCGTCAGTGATCTGGCTTGTGTGGGGATTGCGAAGAGGACCAACTGGAGAGTGAGGTCTCTGCTTTGAATGAACATATTTCCAGAACACCTTACTGTCAGGATTGGTTGCTATGCACTGTTCAAATTCAAGCACTGCCTTCTTTGTCACTTGCTTGAGATGGTTGGAAGATTCATTCCGCTTTTTTCTGTTGGCATCTGATTTATGCAGTTTATATTCTCGTTCAGCGTTCCGACGTTCTTTCCTGGCAAGTCGAACCGCTGAAGTTTCCCAAATTGCACTTTTGGGGTGGTTTTTTTTCTGCTTACGTGGCACTGATGCTGCACACGCTATCCATATTGAGTCCAGGATGCTCTGGAGTATAGTGTTCACATCTCTAGAGTTATAGAACTCATGCCAGTTTGGGCGCTGTAGCTCAGTGCAGTACAAGTTCCAATCTGCTATCTTCCAATCAAAGCAAGCAGATTGGAGATGTTTCTGGTTTTTGTTGCTGCCTGCAAGAGCCAGATTGGCAATGATCATAGCATGATCAGAGTCGCCTAGAGGTTCCTCAGTGTACAACTGATAACCACTTCAGGAGTAGTGTTGGGGAGCTGACTACTTGTGACCAGTTTGAGTCCAGCACTAGCTCAAGGAAATTGTTTGCACTTTGTGGCCAACGAAAGGTTTCCCAATCGATCTCAGGATGATTGAAGTCACCTGCAATAAACACATAAGTGGTTGTTTTCCTGGCAGCAGCTCTGAGGATATCGCAAAGCTGTGTGTCCTGATGGTAGTTTGGGGGGCGATAAACAACACCAAGCAGAAGTGTTGACATGGTCATACGTATATCACAAAAAAAAACTTCTTGTGATTCGTTCAAATCAACGCAAGAAATTACCGAAAAGTTTGAACGAACGTAGACCATCACACCACCACCACGGCGATTAATGCGGTCCTTGCGGAAAAGGTTGTACCCAGTAATGCTGAAAACCTCATCACAGAGTAAGGAATGTGCCCAGGTTTCCGTGACTGTGATGAAGTTAGGGTCGATGCTTCTGACGTAGGAGTTAAACAGATGTACTTTATTGCATAAACTGCGAGCATTTAAGGACAACAATTTGTACCCTGCTTACAGTTTATGATGGTGTGTAGAGGATGGCAGGTTGTTCTGGTTTAGTTTCCCTGAGTTGTTGCAGTTTTTTCATTGCCAGTTATTGTGGGTAGAGCACACTCAGACCAGCTGGTATCTCTCTTCCACGTTTCACCAGCCTTAACAAACCTCCAGATCTGCCCATCATCACGCAGACTAAAACTTTCATGTTGTGCTGAGTTCCGATTCAAGGAAGCTGCAGCACGTAGCTTTGGACGTACATGGGGTGGTAGGCCTGGGCGTGTTCGGAAGGTAATCCGATTTTCACGCCCAGCTTTAACAGAGGCCAGATGATATGAAATTGCCTCAGCGGGGTCCGAAAAAGACAGCCTGATGAGTCTGGGTTTTGAACCAGGTCAACCAAGGTAGAGAGCACCCTTTGGGGGAACACAGCCTAGGTCTTTGGCTGAGCTGGCAGCAAATTCCTGAAGATCAGCCTTGTCCTCTGGTACCCCAATGGCAATTACTTCATGGGAAGCAGATTCCGCAGTCTTCTCAGTGTGCCCAGATACGGCAATAGGTACAGGGAGATTCTTTAGCAAAGCATTTCGATAAGACCCCTCGTTGTGGGGTCCTACCCGAATGCTTGCTTTTATTCCTATTACTTCCCTTCTTAAAGCAGAAATCCTTTGTTGCAATTCTGCAAAATCTGTACTGGTCGGTTGTTGTTGTTTGCTGCTGCTGGTGCTGTTGTTGTTGATGATGTTCCTCCACGGGAATGGTAGGGAAGACACAGTCGCAGGTTGTTGCTGTTGTTGTTGGTGATGATGATGTTCCTCCACGGGAATGGCAGGGGAGGACACAGTCGCCGATTGTTGGTGTCGAGATGTACTGGGAGCGGAAGACATGGGTTGTTGTTGTTTCTGATGTTCTCCCACAGGAATAGCAGCAGAAGCCAGTGTCATAGGTTTTTGCCGTTGTTCAGTAACAATGGTAGAGGAAGATAGTCATCGGTATTTTGTTTTTTTTGTTGTTGTTTTTTAATAACATTGGTGGAGGCAGGCACACAGGCCAGGCACTGAAAGGACCAAGATTTTAGCTGGACCATCTCCCAGAGTCCATCCACAGGCTTCCAGAGGATCCCAGGCCCCAAAAAGAGACCTTTTTTGGGCCTGGGATCCTCTGGAAGCCTGTGGCGCATTGAAGGCAGACAGAGATGCGACAGGTTCCACATTCGACCCAGCGATTACGGAACGAGTTTTCGGGTTCCGTACAGATATGGCAGGTGTGGTTTTCTGGGCAATGTTCTATTTTGGAACATCGACCAGTTTTGTCGCATACTTCATCCATGGATATCACCATGGCAATTTTGTTATTTCTGCCCATCCGTAGAAAAACACAGAATGTAAACAATATAGGTTTAGCGCACTTGATTACGATAGAAATAAAATGTCTGGGTTTTTTTTTGGTTTTTTTGTGTATTTTGTTTCCGTTTTCCTAAATATTGTGTGTACAAAAGAGTCTGCGCATGTAAACAAACAAATATGCTGCGTAAGTTAACGAGATAAATGTTTGTTTATGTTTTGTTTTTGTATTTCTGTTTCTGTTTTCCTATGTATTGTGTGTGTGTGTATACAAAAAGATCTGCACACGAATATATAATTATTATAATGACTGATTGCTACGATTTGATTTGATTTTCGCCAACAAATTATATATCATCATCATCATCATGATATATAATTAAAAGGTGTATGTGGGTTAGAAGCAAAGTCAATGTTCAGAAAGATTTTACAAATGTACGTAAGATTGGCCGGTATAGTGTCTCACACGAAATAGTGTGGTTTCTTTTCACTTGTGTGTATATGCATGTGGTATGTATCTGTATATAGATTTGTGTGTATATTGTTGTTTATAGATTTTGTGAAGTACTTACTGCGATCCCTAAGGGATGTAGTGATTTGTTTTTTGTTTTTTTTCCCGTCCATGTCCACACGTGGTTTGTTGGCGAAAATCAAATCAAATCGTAGCAATCAGAGTCATTATAAGGCTTAAGACAAAATGCCTTGTGGTATTTGCTTCTGTCTTTCAAGTTCAAATTGTGCCAATGTTAACTTTGCCTTTAATATCTCTCAGGGTCAATAAAATAAAGTACCAATCCAGAGTTCATATTAAAATGCTTACTGCTCATATCCAAATTATCTCACATTAAAAAATGTATTGCTCATCTTGTCCCCATATTGCTTCATATTCCATTCTCAGGATCCTTCTTTTTCTTTGATTAGTTTCAGTTCAAAACTTGAGAAAGTGCAGACAGTCAAAACAAATATCACATGACATTTAGTCCTATGTTTTAACAACTCTGCCAATTTGCTGCCTGAAAGACAGTTATATTTTTTACCACATTCCCAATGAAAAAGGCAGCATATATTTTACAAATTATCTTGAAAATACTAATAAACTGGGAGTGATTTAGTAATATAGCAGCACTCCTGCCTTGTCTCCCATCAAGTAAATAAAACCCAGCCATGAAAAGATAAGACTATTTTTAATTAATTTTCCTCGCTTTCTTCTTTTGAGGTTCCCCGATCATTTATTTCAATGTTCACTGTTTGTTAAATGCTTCTTCTTCTTCTCACTTCATGGCCCTATCGGCACCATCTTCTCCCCTATCCCTGGTCTCTGTCCTAAACAAGCAAACAACATGTGGCGTTCCTGTCCTGTCTCTCTCAAAGTAAAACCCAGCCGATGGTTCTATTGTCTCCACACCCTACCTTCCTGTCCCCTAACCACCAGCTTCCAGTTAGCTGACATTCCTTGCACCCCCCCCCCATCCCTCAACTGTCTTTCCCCGTTGCTTTCCTCACCCACCCTGCTACATCACCAAGGTTGGAAAAGACTGCACACGACAGATGTGGACTCAGCTAGCCGTAGTGAAGGCACACATCTAGGAGGGCAATGACTCTTGCTGTAGACATGGACTCCATAGGACATAGTGAAGGCAACCTGTCTAGGAGAGTAGACACTCCAAGTAAAAAAGGTGATATGGGTGGAGAGGGATCTTGAGTCTAGTAAGACAACCCCTCTAGTACTGGTGGCACAAATAATGTACCCAGTCTATGCTGTAAAGTGGTTGGTGATAGGAAGGGCATCCAGCCAGAAAAACCCTGCCAAAAATATGACAGCACAAATAAGATTTTCACTAATTGTGTATACAGTGTTAATACTAGTTATGTTAGTACTGCGCATGGTAGTGGGGTGGCTAGAGTAGCTATGTGCGAGAACCCTCAACTGTCATCAAGCAACTGCACAATCACTTTCCCTTTGAGGTACATCAAACCTCTACCCAAAAGAAATAACAGCAACTGTGAAGGTACAAATCTCAGGACTGCCACCCCCAATGTTGGTCCCCTGAAAGGAAAATCATGTGAAAATGTGGAACTGTTAGAGAGAAGAGAAGTAGGGATATGCTGTGTACAAGAAGTGAGATGGAGGGGTGCCTCAGTGAGACTAATCCTAGGCAAGCAACTTATATATAAACTCCAATAGATAGGAACTGGTGGAGAAATGGATATATAAGGTGATAGAGGTGGTTAGAGTGACAGGATCATCAAGCTTAGATTAACTGTAGGACATAGAATGGTGACAATTATATCTACCTGTGTTCCACTGGCAGGCCTGGGTAAAGAACAAAAGGACAGGTTCTATGAGGAACTTTTACAGACAACTTCAGGTATTGATGAGACCTCATCATCTTGGCAAGTGACTCCAAAGGACATGTGGGACAGTACCAGGACAGAGTCTGGAGTTCCTGGCAGCTATGGTTATGGCTGAAGGAATGAAGAGAGGCTGAGATTCCTGGAATTCTGTGATGCAAATAAACTAACCATTTACAACATAAATTTCAGAAAACCAACCACCTGATTACATATCAATCAGGTGAACACACAAGCAAGATTGATTGCCTACCCATAAGAAAAGATAGACTGTAATAAACACTAAGGCCTACCCTGGGGAAGAATGCACCACCTAACACAAGTTAGGTATTAGTGACGTCAAAATAAACATGAGACAGAACAAGATATGCAGGAAAATATGGAGTCAGAGGGTTTGGAAGCTAAAGGACCTTTCAGTTAAATATAGGTTTAGAAATCCCTACAGGATACAGTAGATAGGAGGGGTGATGAGCTAGATACATATAACATAGAGGACAACTGGAAATTCCTACGTGACAGCCTTTTGCAAACTACTGATGAGACTTGTTGGGGAAAAATGTGTTTGAAATGACGCTGGTGCTCTTAACACCACTGATGCTCAAAAGAAAGAGGCCAGGAAATGTTACTATGAGAGATTGGTAAATGTTGAGAATGAATGGGAGGAAGAGAAGCTACCCCCAACTTACACAACAGAAGGACCAGCAATTGAAGTTGACAGTTATAGGGTTAAAGAAGCAATCAAGGAGATGAAAAATGGTAAAGCTGCAGAACCATCAGAGATAGTTGCTGAGCTGTTAAAAGTAGCAGAAGTATGAGTAAGACTAGTAACCCACTTAGTCAATCAGGTAATACAGGACTGAGTCATACCCAATGACTGGTGCAGCAGTACAATCATAAATTGTTACAAGGGCAAAGGTGATGCCCTAGAAAGGAGCAACTATAGAGGAATAAAACTAACGGACTAAGTTATGGAAGTGACAGAAATAGTTATAACAACTAATTAGGGAAAGAATCAAAATGAGATGCAGTTTGGTTTCATGCCTGGGAAAAGTACTGCAGATGCCCTCTTCTTAGTGAAGCAACTACAGAAGTTCCTAGCCAAGAATAAGCTGTTATATTTAGCTTTTGTTGATCTAGAAAAGGCCTTTGAGAAAGTACCCCGAACAGTTATCTGGTGGTCCTTAACAAGATTAAGTACAGAAGAATGGTTTGTGAGAGCAATGCAAGCTATGTACAAAGGAGCTGCCAGTAAAGTGAGAGCAGGAAGTGAGTTTAGTGAGAAATTCAAGGTACAGGTAGGAGTTCATCATGGTTTGGTTCTTAGCCAACTGGTGTTCATCACAGTTTTCCAGGCCAAAATAGAGGAGTTTAAAACTGGTTGTCTGTGGGAACTTCTCTATGCAGATGATTTGCTCCTTATAGCCAAATCCATAAAAGAACTAGAAAATAAGTTATGACTATGGAAACGGAATTTAGAAACAAAAAGTCTAAGAATAAACTTATCAAAAACTAAAGTGCTAGTGAGTAGGAGAGAAAAGACCTTGATCCCTTCAGCGAAGTGGCCTTGCTCCATATGTAGGAAAGGAGTAGGCATAAACTCCATATGGTGTACCCAATGTAAATCTTGAGTACACAAGAGATGTAGTGGGATAATAGCCTCACTTTCATAACTCCTAAATTTTGTTTTCAAATCCATATTTAATAAAAACACCATGTTATTTATTCATTCTGACGACTGAAGACAGACATAACATCTGCCGTCAAGAAACCACTGGTAAATGAAATAATTATCTTACGTTGTTTATTACATAGCTAAATAAATAAATAAATACATATATATATATATAAATGGCAATTTCTGTCTGTTTGTTTGTGTGTTTGTTTATGATCCTAAAACTCAAAAACTACCAAACCGATTTTGATGAAACTTGACAAGTGTGTGGGGCTCATGCCCATTTGATTTCTTACGTTATTTCATTTTAATCAAAGAGTTCCCCGGGGGTTAAAACCCCCGCTTAATTTTTTCCCTTCAATTTATAAGATATGCCTATTCACAAAATTTCAGCAAATTTCAATAATATTAAGACACCCTAATGGGGGTTAAACCCCCTGTAGTAAAAATTTGGGCCAATAAATGGAACAAGTTTTCATAGACTCCTCCTAGGATTTTGGAGATAGACCCCTATAACCATATATATTCTGAAACTACATTGTCCAGGGTACTTGGATAAGTATATTTCATTTTAATCAAAGGGTTCCCCGGGGGCACAAAACTCCTGCTGAAAATTTTTTCCCTTTGATTTATATGAAATTTAAACCATAGCTAAATGACAAGATATGATGCCTATTCACAAAATTTCAATAATATTAAGATGGACGTTAAACGAATTTGTCTTCACTTTTGATTATCTGTCCTATTTGATTTCATTTTTGGTCTGAGATGCTTTGACATTTTAATGGGAACTGGGAATACCCCCCGCTCCCGGGTATTACCGGGTACCTCAGCTAGTATATATATATATATATATATATATATATATATATATATAAATGTGTGTTAGGAAATTCCGAAGGAAAAGCAAAGGAAAAAAGAGTGCTCTATGTATAGAACAGAGCTATTTAATTAGAAAGTGAACTACACAAAATATAACTAATCCATTACGAAAGGTTTCTGGATCCCAGACAATATTAATTATGTCTGGATCGGTCATCAGACAGAGATGTTATGGAGAAAAAATATGGATTAAAAATATATAATCTCATTTCATATTTTTTCTCCATAACATCTGTCTGATGACTGATCCAGACATAATTAATATTGTCTGGGATCCAGAAACCTTTCGTAATGGAGTAGTTATATTTTGTGTTCACTTTCTAATTAAATATATATGTATATATATGTGTATGTATATATATATGCATATGTATGTATATGTATATATGTATATGTATATGTATATATATATGTATATGTGTATATATATATATATGTATATGTATATGTGTATATATATATATATGTATATGTATATATATATATATATGTATATATATATGTATATGTGTATATATATATATATATGTATATATATATGTATATGTATATATATATATATGTATATATATATGTATATGTATATATATATGTATATATATATGTACATGTATATATATATGTATGTATATATATGTACATGTATATATATATATGTATGTATATACATGTATATGTATATATATGTACATGTATATATATATATGTATGTATATACATGTATATGTATATATATATATATGTATGTATATACATGTATATATATATGTATGTATATGTATATATATATGTACATGTATATATATATATGTATATACATGTATATATATATATGTATATACATGAGAGATGTAAAATAAGAAAATTATAAAATTAACTTACTTACTAAAAAATCACTTCCAACTAATTAGTTTCTGGAATGGAGTAAATATATTTTCCGATGTATATATATATGTATGTATATATATATGTACATGTATATATATATGTATGTATATATATATATGTATGTATATATATATATATATATGTATGTATATGTATATATATATATATATATGTGTATGTATATGTATATATATATATATGTATGTATATGTATACATATATATGTACATGTATCATCATCATCATCATCATCAACGTTTAACGTCCGTGTTCCACGCTTGCATGGGTTTGGACGGGGGTAGTCCCACTTGAGGCAAGAGTGATTGTCTTGCTCGCATAGGACTGTCTGGCAGGTTTTCTACAGTTGGATGCCCTTCCTAACACCAACCACATTTACAGTGTGGGTCTGGGAGGTTTTTACCGTGTTGCCTACACGGCCACATTACAGCGTGGACTGTGTGTTTTTTTGTCGTGACACCTACACGATCTCATTTGTTTCGGCCTGGATGGCGCGGCACCAACATATCTTTACATAGAACGGGGTGGTGTGGATGGGGTGGGGGTGGGGGTGGTGGGACGGGGTGTATTTTGTTAGAGATGCCTACTGGCTGTAGTAGGTTTTACTATATATTTAGGTAAGGCGGGTCTTCTCTGTTACTGAGTACCGCCAAAGGTCTCGGTCCAGTGACATTGTCTTGGAGAGGTGTAAGTGTGTGAGGTCAGAGTTTATCAGCTCGTCCCAGGTTTTTCTAGGTCTGCCTATTCCGTGGCTACCGTCTATCTTTATTGCCCTGCACTTTGTTATACAGCTATCGTCCTTCATGCGCATCACGTGTCCATACCAACGTAGCCTTCTCTCGAGTAAACATCTGATCCCTCTTATCTCTAATTTTTCCCTTAGTTCGTTTATGCTTTGCCGTTCACATATATTACTGTTGCACATCCAGCGGAGCATGCAAGCTTCGTTCCTCTCTAGTCTGCGTATATCCTCTGCACACAATGCCCAGGTCTCACTGCCATGCAACATTGCTGTTCGTATGCAGATATATGTATGTATATACATATATATATATGTATGTATATACATATATATATATGTATGTATATACATATATATATATGAGTGGCTGAGTGGTAAGAGAATTGGATTCGCAATCGTGAGGTTGTGAGTTCGATCCCGCACCGGCTGATGCGTTATGTCCTTGAGCAAGACACTTTATTTCACGTTGCTCCTTCTAGCTGGAGTTGCGACCAATAGAGAGTATTAGCAATCAGAAAGACCCATGGAAACATTGTTTCCTCGGTCCGATTTGACGAAAGTCGATCGACTGACGATATGTATATATGTATGTGTATATATATATATATGTGTATGTATATACATGTATATATATATGTGTATGTATATATATATATATATATGTATGTATGTATATGTATATGTATGTATATGTATATATATATATATATGTATATGTATATATATATGTACATGTATATATATATATGTATGTATGTATATACATGTATCAGACAGTCCACGCTGTAATGTGGCCGTGTAGGCAACACGGTAAAAACCTCCCAGCCCCACACTGTAAATGTGGTTGGTGTTAGGAAGGGCATCCAGCTGTAGAAAACCTGCCAGACAGTCCTATGCGAGCAAGACAACCACTCTTGCCTCAAGTGGGACTACCCCCGTCCAAACCCATGCAAGCGTGGAACACGGACGCTAAACCTGATGATGATGATGATGATGATATGTATGTATGTATATACATGTATATATATATATATGTCAGGTCACCACTTGGTGCTACTGGTAACATGTATCCCAGTACAACCTGTCTCATGGTCGGGTCGTTGGCGACTAAACTGGCAACCCACCAAGGTTTCTTGGTGAGGAGGGTGACTTTGGACATCCTGCAGGACTAAAAACAAAACCTGTCAAAGGGCAAAGGAGCTCTTAAGAATCAATGGCCATCCAAAATCACTGGGAGAGCTGACCCCTTAGCCTTTGTCAAGGTAGAATTCTAGGAGAAGGAAAACTCTGATATAACACCTGCAACCCTGATGGTATCCAATGATGTTGACTTGTTCTTCTTTTTGGTAAATATCATCTTGGTTAAGAGAGTGGGACTGGCTTTGTGCAGTGCCTTTGCTCACTATAAAAGCTTCACGGCACAGGCATTGCTTTGTATCTGGAGATCTCTCTGCACTTGTCGTCACATGGTACCAAAGGCAAAGCACTATGTGTCAATAATTGTCACAAGTGTAGTGTTTGTACCAGAGTTTTCAAGTCGCTGGCTGGACTAAAAAGTCACACTCGTTCAGCGCATCGGTAGGGGTTCTCCTACATGGATATAAAGTAGTGGCCGTACTCGAAAACGAGTTGGCAGCCACCATATATATATATATCTATGTATATATATATATATATGTATGTATATGTATATATGCACATGTATATATATATATATGTATGTATATGTATATATGTACATGTATATATGTATGTATATGTGTGTATATATATGTATATGTATATATATATATATATATATATGTATATATATATATGTACATGTATATGTATATATATATGTACATGTATATGTATGTATATGTATATGTATGTATATGTATATATATATATGTACATGTATATGTATGTATATGTATATATATATGTACATGTATATGTATATATATATATATGTACATGTATGTATATATATATATATATATATACACTGTAAACGTGGTTGGTGTTAGGAAGGGCATCCAGCCATAGAAAACCCGCCAGACAGTCCTATACGAGCAGGATAACCAATCTTGCCTCAAGTGGGAAAACTCCCATCCAAACCCATGCAAGCATTGAAGATGGATGTTAAACGATGATGATGATGATGATATATGTATATATATGTATACGTACATATATGTGTATATGTATATTTATATATGAAGGCACATGGCTTAGTGGTTAGAGCATTGGCCTTGCAATCGAAAGGTTGTGAGTTCAATTCTCAGACCGCGTGATGTGTTGTTTCCTTGAGCAAGACACTTTATTTCACATTGCTCCATTTTACTCAGCTGTAGAAATGAGATGATAGGGACTGGGGTCCATATCATTCCACTGCAAAGTGGTTGTGGAGGTGCCACGGCAAAAAAGCACCCAGCACTCACTGTAAATGAGGTTGGTATTAGGAAGGGCATCCAGCTGTAGAAATCAAGCCAAAATCAGTTCCCGTCCCACCTTTGCAAGCAGGGAAAAAGCGGACGTAAAATGAAATGATGAATGATGTGTGTATATATATGTATGTACATGTATATATATATATATATATATATATATGTACATGTATATATATATATGTATGTATATATATATATATATGTAAATGTACATATGTGTATATATATGTATATTTATATATATATGTGTGTATATATATAGTTTCAGAAGATCCCGTTAAGGGTGAAAGAATCGATTCTTTGCTGAAACTTTAATCTGTTATTTTAATAAATATATATATACGTATATATATATGTATATGTACATATGTATAGATGTATATTTATATATATATGTGTGTGTGTATATATATATATATATATATATATATATATACACACAGTTCAAGAGTAACCAATCTTAATTGAGATAGTAGAGGAGATATGAGAGGAAAGATTGGTGAGTTAGTTAGAAGCCAAAGCGTAAAGGCATGTGCTCAATGTGCAATATGCAGTAGAAAGCAGCTAGGTGGCTGGGTTCATGCAGAGGTTAGGTGCGCAGAGCTGGAAATATTCATTAGTTAAGCAAAACAAGACCACAAATTTCACAAGGAAGACATTATTAAAAGATCGTCAACATATTTAGTTTGATGTAAGGAATATTATACGGACTAGCGAAACAATTGTAAACGGGCATTATTATTATTATTATTATTATTCTCTACATTCCTTATATCAAACTAAATATGTTGACAATCTTTTCATAATGTCTTCCTTGTGAAATTTGTGGTCTTGTTTTGCTTAACTAATGAATATATATATATATATTTTAGTTGATTCTATTGACTGATGAATAGCTTTTGTTAACTTTAAAACCATTCTGTTGAGAACTTAATTCATTTTGTGGTATTTTGCAATTTTGCAATAATCTACACATACCGAATTCATCCGCCAAAAATAAGGGTTGCCTCCCTTGTTTAGCCCCACGTGGATATTGGTAATGGTCAATCCTTGGCCTGGCACTTGAACTAAAAGCCTGTTGAGAAAGTGACTTCCTTGTTCAATCATCTTACCAAAAGCTTAACATTATTTGTCGAAGCGGACAGTACTTGAGTTAGGAGTTGCAGAAACCCAAATGCTGGATTCTCACCAACCATCCAGGGGTCCGGGTAAATTTTTCAATCATATTTTTTTATTTGTTTGACCCGAATTACTTGGTCGTTTCTATGGCTGTGCGGATAATGGTTTCACCATCGTCTCAGTGTGTTTGGCCTTTTAACGTATGTTGTAGCTCTGGTTCGTTAGAATTTATTGAGCACTTGCCACACATCTCGGAAGTTGTTTTTCGCTAATTTCCAAAGCCGAAATATGATTCTCGCTAATTTATATTTGTATATATATATATATATATATATATCCCTTGCCCATTCATCTATCTGTATCATATCGCCCAGAATACAACCTTTTCTTTTTTTCTTTTTCAATGCTATTCGATAATTCTGTCTGATCATTCAAATAATCTTCTTGTATTTTAAAATCCCACAAATCTTCCCTTATTACAGTTATATGCTCATTCGATTATGGCCAAAATTTTGTGGATTTTATTTTATAACCTTCTCGCTAACTACCCTAGTTATATGCTCGTCCAATTATGGCCAAAAATTCGTGGATTTTATTCTATAAACTTCTCTCGATTTTTATTTTTATAAAATAATTTCCTCGCTCGTTTAAATATGGTCGAAATTCTAGGATTTCATAAAGTACCCTTCTCGCTCCCTACTATACTCCCCCCCCCCCCATACATTGTATACATGCCTGCTGGCTCTCTTTCAATCCCATCCCCTCTCTCTTCAAACATAAAATAAACTGTTGCGGTGTACGAAACTCAGAATTTCTCGAACCATATTCTTGGCTACATCGCTCGCTTGCTCTTCTGTGAAATGTAATGTAATGTACGAATCCTATTTTCTCGTCTCTCCATGTTCCCTTGTCCATTCATCTATCTGTATCATATCGCCCAGAATACAACCTTTTCTTTTTTTCTTTTTCAATGTTATTCGATAATTCTGTCTGATCATTCAAATAATCTTCTTGTATTTTAAAATCCCACAAATCTTCCCTTGTTACAGTTATATGCTCATTCGATTATGGCCAAAATTTTGTGGATTTTATTTTATAACCTTCTCGCTAACTACCCCCCCCCCCCCCACTCACCATCATTATTATTACTTGGACCAATCATAGGTCAGCAGCCCATGTTATCACTTAAGTTTAGACCTGGTTGCCTTTCGATATGATGGATGGACTACGGAATTCTGGAGAGTCTGAAAAATCTGGACACTCAGTGACAATGCCAAAGACAAATTCACCTCATGCTGTTGGACGAGAATGCAAGGACTCCTCTTTATTTAGGCCGCGGACGGCTAACATAGCCCCATCTCCCTCACCCCTCCCTGCGCCCTGTCCTCTCCACCCACCAAATGCAATCCAAAACTTCAGAGTTGGTACCATGAATGTAGGTACCTTAAAAGGTCGCTCTAACGAGGTTGTAGAGATGCTTGAATGTAAGGAGGTTGATGTTTGCTGTATTCAAGAGACCAGGTGGAGGGGTGGGTCTGCTAGATTCATTGTGGGTAAAAAACAATGCTATAAGCTTTTGTGGGTGGGAAATGACAATGGGTTGGGTGGAGTAGGAATCATGGTAGCAGAAAAGTGGGCAGGTAAGATAATAGACGTAAATAGATGACCGACAGAATAATTAAAATAAGACTTGTCTTCAATAGAACTACTGTGACAATAATATCTGCGTATGCACCCCAATCCCGACTGCCTGGCATTATAAAAGACAGATTCTATGAGTCGTTAATGCTCATTACCTCCCAAATAACCGACAGTGACTATATAATTATTGCTAGTGACCTAAATGGTCACATTGGACAACACTGTGACGGCTATGACGGAATCCATGGAGGCTATGGGTTTGGTACTAGAAATGAAGAAGGCTCCAGAATCCTGGAATTCTGTGACGCAAATAACCTAACTATCTGTAACACAAACTTCAAAAAACAAGACAATCACTTGATCACCTATAGATCATGGGAACACGCCAGTCAGATAGATTATATCCTTACCAGAAGACGAGACAGAGTGTCTGTTGTAAACACCAAATCCCTCCCCCATGAAGAATGCACCTCCCAACATAGTCTCATAGTTAGCGACCTCATAGTCAGGACGAGACGTACTCGACAACAGAGAAGGACTATCCTTAGGAGAAAAATATGGAAGTTAAAGGACCCCACAGCCAGTAATAAATTTAAAAGCATATTACTTGATGCTTTTGACAGTAAGGAAGAGCAATTAGAGTCGTACAATATAGAGGAACAGTGGGAATTCCTGAAAGCTAACCTGCTGAAGGCGACAGATGAAATCTGTGGCTGGAGCAGACCTAGATGGCAGGAGGAGAGTAACTTGGTGGTGGAACAGTAAGGTGGAGGAGTCGATCAAGGCCAAAAAGCAGGCTTGGAAAGTATGGCGGGATGGGGGAAGTACAGAAGACTATCAAGTGGCCAGGAGGGAAGCTAGGAGACAAGTGTACTTCGCAAGAAGGGAAGCAGAGGAAAGAAAGTTCAAGCATGTTCTACAACGCAAGGACCAAAAACATGAGGTGTTCAGGATTGCTAGGCAATGTGTCAAGGAAAACCGTGATATTGTCGGGGAGAAGTGTGTCCTTAATGATGATGGTATACTTGCCATCACTGACGCTGATAAGAAGGTAGCTTGGAAGTGTCACTACGAAAGGCTACTAAATGAGGAGAATAATTGGGAGAAAGACAGTCTCCCCCACATCGATCCAATAGAAGGACCAGCAGTGCAAGTTGAAAGTAGTATAATAAGTAAGGCGATCAAAGACATGAAGACAGGCAAGGCGGCTGGGCCTTCGGAAATGGTTGCTGAAATGCTGAAAGCATGTGGAACGGTGGGACACACTATGGTCACCTGGATAGTAAACCAAATCATACAGAATGGGGTCGTTCCAAAGGACTGGCGCAGCAGCATCATCATTAACTGCTACAAGGGTAAAGGAGATGCTCTAGATAGAGGAAACTATAGAGGCATTAAACTAATTGACCAGGTCATGAAGGTCATAGAAAAAGTAATAGCGCAACCAATCAGAGAGTGAATTGATCTAGATGAAATGCAGTTCGGGTTTGTGTCAGGTAAAAGTACAACAGACGCTCTTATATATATATATATATATATATATACACATGTATATATATGTACATGTACATGTATATATATATATATACATGTATATATATATATATATACATGTATATATATATATGTATATATATATGTACATGTATATATATATATGTATATATATATATATATGTACATGTATATATATATATGTATATATATATATGTACATGTATATATATATATATATATATATGTACATGTATATATATATATATATATGTATATATATATATATATATATATACATGTATATATATATACATGTATATATATATACATGTATATATATATATATATATACATATATATATATATAGATATAAATGTACATATACATATATATATATAAATGTACATGTATATATATATACATGTATATATATATACATGTATATATATATACATATATATATATATACATATATATATATATACATATATATATATATATATATATATATACATATATATATATATAGATATATATATATATAGATATAAATGTACATATACATATATATATATATAAATGTACATGTATATATATATACATGTATATATATATATATATATATATATATATATAGTATTTACGTATCGAGAAAGAGAGAAAAAGGAGGGATAGGTGATACATATAGTTATTTGCCAAGTAGCGTATGCCAAAGGTGCTCGATACTAGTGCCGGCAGTATTAAATATTCGAAGTGTTAATATTTAGTGGGCTAGAGAGTTAGCAGAGCGTAAGCACGTGGGAAAGTAAAAAATCGGAGAATAGACCGTTAAAACATGTTTATTTAAAATATCACCTACGTACGTTTCGCCCAGTTGGGCTTCTCAAGGGCATAAATAATCACAAGTGTTCCTTATATAGTTCGGAAAGAGTTTTGGGGGTTAAATCTACATCAAGATTCATTGCTCGCAAAAATATCTTGTTTTGATTTTGCAGCAGGTCAAGGGAGGTAACTCTGGCCGGTGTTAGGGCAGTCTTTCCTGGATAATTTTTTTTTTTTTTTTTTTTTTTTTTGCCGCATCCGTTTGTCTGAGGCTGGGTCTGGTATGCAAGGATTGTTTTCTGGGTGTTATTTTGCTGCGCCTGCCCGCCGGGGTGTTAAGACTTGTTGCAGGGAGATCCTGCAAGAGTGCCTCTCTTATATTAATTATGCCTCCAACCACCCTAAGCAGACTCTCAACTCCATAGTCTATAGTATCTCACATAGAATCTCGAGGCTATCTGCCAATGAGGATATCTTCAACCAAGCGGCTGATTACTACAATAGGGCCCTGATAAGCGCCGGCTTTAACCGAGGAATTTCCTACATCCCTAACACTAGCTCTAGAAACCACCCCCCTCATAAAACTAACGTTATAGTAAGCCATACCTATAACCGATCACGCGGCGACCTCGTTAAAGTCGGATATAATAGAATAGATAACCGCACCAAAGATCACGTCCCCGGCGACGGTGAATACTGTAGATTACTCAAACTATTCCCCTATTACAAAACCAACAAAGGCGACGGCCTACTACCAACGCCTTCCAACCAACATCTTCGTGTACATAAACATGGAAGAGGTAGAAGGAGTGCACCCGAGCATAAAGTGAAAGGGGCACCGAACGGGCGACAGCGCATTAACACACATAAGAGCGATCACTTAGATGGAACCACCCGTAGCAAAAGTACAAGGACACGTAATCGCCACCGTAACGTCCTATGGTTCCACCCCCCCTACTCTCGAAGTGTGGCCTCCAACATACCCCGGATATTCTTCAAAGCCTTAGAGAAGAACTTCCCACCCAACCATAGGTATAGAAAAATTCTTAATAGGAACAATATAAAAATATCCTTCTCTACTACTCCTAACCTAGCAGACATCATAGGAACAACGAACCACAGTAAGATCACCAAGACACAGCACCTCGACACAGACGCATCTACACCTGACAATAACTATATCGGCCTTAACAACTCCCTGACAGCATCCAATAGTGTTGGCAGCGGCATCCGCAGACGCAACCAGAATGACCGCGAAGTGACTGGGGAACATGCAGAACATGAAGTGCGGAATAACAATCGCACCATCCCGCGTGCTGTGGGTTGTAATTGTGCTAACGACAGCTGCGGTAGCGTAGGTAACAACGTAGGCAGCAACAATGATAGCCTTACCGTGGGAAATAGACAGAACCGCGACAGAAATTGCAACTGCCGCGACAGAGGACGCTGCCCCCTTAGAGGATACTGCTTGACTGATAGGGTTATATATAGATGCACTATTACTAGCCACAATAGCGTTAAACATTATATAGGGGCCACCTCCGGCCCGTTCAAAATTAGGTTTCGAACACATCTCCACTCTTTCACAAATAGAAAACTAAGGCACTCCACTTCGCTCGCGGACTACATCACATCACTAAAGGACTTAAACATCAGCTTCTCCACGCACTGGGAGATTGTCGGCAGGGCTGCACCGTACAACTTCAAGAGGAAATGCGATCTTTGCCTCATGGAGCTCTACCACATCATAACTGCACCCCACGAGCTCTTCAACAGCAGAGCTGAAACAGCGATAAGTTGTACACATCGCTTAAAAATATCCTTCTTTAGATGGGTTAAGAATGAAGAGTGAAATAGTACACTGGATCTCCCTGCAACAAGTCTTAACACCCTGGCGGGCAGGCGCAGCAAAATAACACCCAGGAAACAATCCTTGCATACCAGACCCAGCCTCAGACTAACGGATGCGGCAAAAAAAAAAAAAAAAAAAAAAAAATTATCCAGGAAAGACTGCCCTAACACCGGCCAGAGTTACCTCCCTTGACCTGCTGCAAAATCAAAACAAGATATTTTTGCGAGCAATGAATCTTGATGTAGATTTAACCCCCAAAACTCTTTCCGAACTATATAAGGAACACTTGTGATTATTTATGCCCTTGAGAAGCCCAACTGGGCGAAACGTACGTAGGTGATATTTTAAATAAACATGTTTTAACGGTCTATTCTCCGATTTTTTACTTTCCCACGTATATATATATATATATATATAAATGTACATTTATATATATACATATATATATATATATATATATAAATGTACATTTATATATATACATGTATATATATAAATGTACATGTATATATATATATATACATGTATATATATATATATATATACATGTATATATATATATAAAGAATGAATAATAACAGGTAGACATCATAAAAAGGTAATCTATTCCGTGTGCTTACAAATGTTTCCACGGTGGTACTGCAGCCTAGTTATGCTACGTGCAAATTCACAAGTACTTGCAGAACTCGAATATCCACTGCTGTGACCACTGTTTCCTCAGAGCAGAATGGTAAATGTACAATGTAAATACCCTTAAGTGGGGTTGTTGGGGAAGATAGAGTAGAAAAGGAAGAGAGAAAAGTAGGGAAGAGGGAGAGAGAAAGAAAGATATGCAGGGGTTGGAGAAGTAGGAGAGAGTGGCTTGTAGATATCTTAATCAAAATGTTATGGTAGGGGTTTTATTATACTGGTTACTTTTGGAGAGATGCGTTGATAGTTAAGGTCGGAATTATTTATTGCCCCAGAGGGCAGGTTCATAGATGTTGAGAGGGAGGTAGGTCAAAGGTGAGAGAGAGAGAGAGTGTAATGGATGTAGAGAGAGATAGGTAGAGAGGGGACAGACAAAGTATGTGTGGTGAGTGAACTTTGGGTTTGTAGTAGTAATCTAGGAATTGCACTGAGTTACCATGTATAGTGATAAGCAGTGTATTGTCTTGTAGTGTGGGGGGAAGAGAAGGTTGTTAGCTAGAAAGTGGTGTTATAGTTACGGGTTCGAATGTTAAGTTATTTTATAGTGAGAGAATTTAGCTTTTAGTTTGTGGTTGCAGTATAATGATCGTTCAATTCTATCGTTAAGTAGTTTGTTTTGGGATTTTAATATGTAAAAGAGCTCAAGGTTACATAACCTGCAGTACTTCAATCCACTCCGATATGCACTTGCGCTGGAAAGTATATCCCATTTTAAGGTGAACTGTTGGTTGTGTTCACGGAGTTGCCAGGTCTTGTTGGCGAGCGTGGTTACAAAACGGTGATTCGGATGTTTGATTGAGAATCGATGACGGTACCAGTGAGATTTAAACGATGTGGTGGTAGATCCGATATAATACCATTTCTGGTCGTTCGATTCAACCGTGCATTGGTAAACAATGTTGGACTTTAGGCATTCATTCTTCAATGGACATCTTTCAGGTAGATGGCAGTTACATTCTTTGTTGTGGGTAGCGGGTACACCATGGATAGGTTGTAATAGCGGTACAGGTGGGCTGTGTAATACCCGTCTCCCATTTAGTGGTTGGGAGGCAGATATTGCGTTCTGCCCATCTGTTACTAAAATGTTTTGTTTTGTAGAGTTGTTTAATTGCCTTAAGTTAAGTTTTTTTATGTATGCTTCAAGGTTTGGTGCTGTGGAGTATGAAAGTCTAATAGTTTTAGAGTTCAGAATTTTGCTGTATTTATGGGAACTAGGGAAGTGTTTGTTGATTAACTTAAAGAATGAAAGAGATAGTTTTGTACTAATCGAGGCATTAAAAATAGGATTGTACCAGATATACTTTCTACAACGTGATTTATTTGGTGGTGATCTTCTATTATTAGTATGTCTGGTAGTACTGTGTGTGTGTGCTTGTGTTTTAGTCCCCCGGTTACGTATTCCTTGATTTCGTGTAGAGCTATGTGTGTTATGGAAATTCCTATCGATGTATTCTATTGTATCCCGGTGGTCAGCATTCCTTAATGCATTATTGTAGTATTCAGCGTGTTCACTAAAAATATCAGAGTTAGACGATAGGCGAGAGATTCTAAGAGAAATACTCCGGGGAACTGATTTGATCATGGAGAGTAGGTGGTTAGAGTTAAAGTTAATATACGTAAGGTTCTCATTTACCTTGTGGAAGGGTAGTATCTGTCCGGTATTTAAATTAAGAGTTACGTCCAGAAAGTTTACTACTTTATGATTGTATTCGTATGTTATTTTTAGACCCAGTTCACTAAAAGATTTTCTAATATTTTTCCGTAGCCTTTCAAGATTTTGGTTATTCAAGTTATTAACTAATAAGAGCCCGTCATCTCTATATATCCCCCCCTGTAGATTACTAAATCTACTATGTAATATGTGGGCCATGTAAATTCCCACGAGATCCGTGACCTCCGCCGAGTCGTTGGAACCCATGGTAATATCGAAGTTTGTGGGTCTGTCCTTACGTTCCCAGTAGCAGTGATCGAACTTAATAATGGTTTTTCTGGCCTCGCGAATAATATTAATTTCGTCCTCCGTTAGGTCGGAATTGGCCTTAGCAAACGATAGGGCCTTACGTAAAGTGCTTGGTGAGATGGAAGAGTAGTATTCGTCTATGTCAAATTGTATAAACTTAGATTTATTCTTATTCTTAACATTATTAAACCAGCGAATTGCTTCGCTAATGTTGCCCCATAATTTAATTTCAATTTTCTTTTTCACTTGAGTTATTACTCTGTCAAGTATATGTTTGCTAATTTTCCCTATATATATATATACATGTATATATATATATATACATGTATATATATATATATATATATATATATATATATATATATATATACATGTATATATATATATGTATATATATATATATATATACATGTATATATATATATACATGTATATATATATATATATATATATATATATATATATATACATGTAATATATATATATATATACATGTATATATATATATACATGTATATATATATATATATATATATATATATATACATGTAATATATATATATATATACATGTATATATACATGTAATATATATATATATATACATGTATATATATATATATACATGTATATATATATATACATGTATATATA
This sequence comes from Eledone cirrhosa, assembly GCA_964016885.1. Taxonomy (NCBI): domain Eukaryota; kingdom Metazoa; phylum Mollusca; class Cephalopoda; order Octopoda; family Eledonidae; genus Eledone; species Eledone cirrhosa. The sequence goes on from CAXHJY010000861.1 coordinate 255,154, forward strand.
TATATATATATATATATATATACATGTAATATATATATATATATACATGTATATATATATATATATATACATACATGTATATATATATATATAGTATTTACGTGTCGAGAAAGAGAGAAAAAAAAAAGGAGGGATAGGTGATACATATAGTTATTTGCCAAGTAGCGTATGCCAAAGGTGCTCGATACTAGTGCCGGCAGTATTAAATATTCGAAGTGTTAATATTTAGTGGGCTAGAGAGTTAGCAGAGCGTAAGCACGTGGGAAAGTGAAGCTGGGTGCTTTTTGCCGTGGCCCCTCCACGACCACTTTGCAGTGGAATGATAGGGACCCCAGTCCCTATCATCTCATTTCTACAGCTGAGTAAACTGGAGCAATGTGAAATAAAGTGTCTTGCTCAAGGAAACAACACATCACCCAGTCTGAGAACTGAACTCACAACTTTTCGATTGCAAGGCCAATGCTCTAACCACTAAGCCATGTGCCTCCATATATATATATATCTCCAGCGGTCTCTGTCCCTCATTATCGCTGCCATATATATATATGGGTGGGACACACTATGGTCACCCGGATAGTAAGCCAAGTCATACAGAATGGGGTCGTTCCGAAGGACTGGCGCAGTAGCATCATCATTAACTGCTACAAGGGTAAAGGTGATACCCTAGATAGGGGAAACTATAGAGGCATTAAATTAATCAGAGATCTAGACGAAATACAGTTCGGGTTTGTGTCAGGAAAAAGTACAACAGATGCTCTTTTCATTGTACGACAACTACAGGAGAAGTACCTAGCTAAAAGTAAACCACTATACTTAGCTTTTGTTGACTTGGAGAAAGCTTTTGACAGACTACCCCGCTCGATTATCTGGTGGGCCCTTAGAAAACTAGGTGTTGATGAATGGCTTGTGAGAGCTATACAAGCCATGTATAAAGAAACAGTCAGCAAGGTTAGAATTAACAACGAATATAGTAAAGAGTTTAGCGTAAAAGTTGGTGTTCATCAGGGCTCCGTCCTTAGCCCCCTACTATTTATTATTGCCCTTCAGGCTATATCAGAGGAGTTCAAGACCGGCTGCCCATGGGAACTCCTATATGCAGATGATCTAACGCTCATAGCTGAATCAATGGCTGAACTAGAGAAGAAATTCCAAACATGGAAGCATGGCCTAGAATCAAAAGGCCTTAAAGTTAACTTGTCTAAGACTAAAGTTCTAGTTTGTAGGAAGGAAAATAGGGCACCGGTCCCATCTGGGAAATGGCCATGCTCAGTGTGTAGGAAAGGAGTAGGTAGAAACTCCATTTTATGTCCCAAATGCAAAGTATGGGTACATAAAAGATGTGGTGGGATCACAGGTAAGCTAACTAAGAATATAGATATTAAATGTGGCCGGTGCTCTGGTGCAATAAGTAGCAAGTGCCCACAGAATAATAACTCATTCCATTGCACAGATGGTTCTATAGAAATAGTGGACAGCTTCCATTACCTGGGTGATAAAATCAGCAGTGGGGGAGGGTGCTATGAAAGTACAGTAGCTAGAGTCAGAAGGGGATGGAAAAAGTTCAGAGAGCTTATACCACTATTGGCCGCAAAAGGGTTCTCTCTAAAAATGAAAGGCAGGCTGTATGATGCCTGCATACGAACACCAATGTTATATGGCAGTGAGACCTGGGCATTGTGTGCAGAGGATATACGCAGACTGGAGAGAAACGAAGCTTGCATGCTCCGCTGGATGTGTAATAGTAATATACGTGAACAGCAAAGCATAAACGAACTAAGGGAGAAATTAGAAATAAGAGGGATCAGATGATGTTTACTCGAGAGAAGGCTACGTTGGTATGGACACGTGATGCGCATGAAAGACGACAGCTGTATAAAAAAGTGCAGGGTAATAAAAATAGACGGTAGACACGGAGTAGGCAGACCCAGAAAAACGTGGGACGACTTGATAAATTCCGACCTCACACACTTACACCTCTCCAAGACAATGTCACTGGACCGAGAGCTTTGGCGCTACACAGTAATAGAGAAGACCCGCCTTACCTAAGTACAAAGTGAAATCTACTACAGTCAGTAAGCACCTCTAACAAAATACACCCCCGTCCCACTACCCACACCCCATCCACACCACCCCTTTCAATGTAAAGTTATGTTGGTACCACAACATCCAGCCCGAAACAAATGAGGTCGTGTAGGTGTCACGACAAAAAAACACACAGTCCACGCTGTAATGTGGCCGTGTAGGTAACACGGTAAAAACCTCCCAGTTCCACACTGTAAATGTGGTTGGTGTTAGGAAGGGCATCCAGCCGTAGAAAACCAGCCAGACAGTCCTATGCGAGCAAGACAACCACTCTTGCCTCAAGTGGGAAAACTCCCGTCCAAACCCATGCAAGCGTGGAATATGGACGTTAAACGATGATGATGATGATGATGATATATATATGTACATGTGTCTATATATATATATATATATATATCTGTCTAAGGCGGGTAAAATTCCCGAGATCCATGGACGAGTTCTCTCCAGTGGTCTCTGTCCCTCATTATCGCTGCCATGTCCTGCATCTCCAACAGACCAGTGTCTGTCCTTAGGGCATCAACATACATTAACCTTGGTCTTCCTTGGTAATGCTGACAAATTGTTCACAGTGAAAAATAGTTTAATTAGCAATAAGTGAGAATTAGTAATAGTATTGGTTAGTATTCAGTTTTGGTTTTAAGTTTTATCGGTTGCGCATTTCTAATGCTTTTCAAAAATAATTTTGAGATAGAGCGTCCGTGATGTTTGCTCTAATCTGATTAGTTTTGGAAATTCTACCTGTTTTTATGTTAAAAACGTGGCTCCAGCGGTATTAAAATAAGTTTTGCGCCAATTCGTGTTGCAAAAATTCTTGTGGTCAAAACAATTTTGATTGGTCGGTAGAGGTCATGTGAATGTAAAAAATTGATTTTGCGCCAAATGTAGGTTTGTGTCGGCTGATTGAGAAGTCATTGAAAAATAAGTCTTTCAAAACAAATATGTGTTTGTGTGTGTGTGTGTGTGTGTGTGTGTGTGTGTAGGGTAGATAAGTCGTGGTAGAGGGATGGTCAGTAGGAATGTGTCTGTAAGTGTGTGGGGGATATTTTCACATGTTAAAAGATATTTTTCAGCTCTTGTCTTATACGGAGAAGTGTGTGTGTGTGTGTGTGTGTGTGTGTGTGTATGTCTCTTTGTATGTTAATGTACGCGTGTGTATGTGTGTGTGTATATATGTGCGTGTGTGCACATACATGTGTGTGTGTGGGTGGACCAGTAATTATTTTTGTGATACTGGTGAAATGGTGTACATTATTCAATATTTTCAGTAAAATCTATTCTCTCAATAGAACATCAAAAACCTTAATAATAAAAGGTGTGAAATGATATATAGTATTGGCATAATACCAAGGTGTGTGTGAGTGTCTAGATTGTACGTACTGCAAGGGGAATCCATTAGGCCTTGCCGTATTGGAATACTTGTGTACAAATATGTATGTGCCCATCATTGTGCAATGCATGCGTGCGTTTATGTATGTGTGTGTGTCGGCACACACACATACCTATAGACATCATATCTATAGACATCAAAAGGTATGCAAATTTGTGTATATTTGTGTTGCACCATAGAACATGTGTGTTTACGTATGTCATTGTGTTTATATGTGGGTAGAGATGTATGCTGATGTAGGTATGTATGTTGACGTGTGGGTTCGTCTTAGGGAGAAGTGTTTAGACGGGGTCCGTATTTGTTAATAAAGTAAGATTTCTTGCTGATGCGCTGGGTGTGGGTGGCATTATCTTTAAATTTGTAGAGGGGAAAGATTCTGAAGTTGGGATGATTTTGGGCTGCACAGGTATCAATGTGTTCACTCAGTGGTATTTTCCTGTATTCCCGTATTTTAATTTGGGATCTATGGACAGTCATGAGTTGGCGGAGGCTGTTTTTAGTCTGGCCTATGTATTGTTCTCGACAACCTGAGCAAGTTAATACATATATTAGATTTTCTGATGCGCATGTGAAATTGTGTTTTACTATAAAACGTTGTCCTTCTTTGAAATAGAATTCCAAACCCTCTATTAGGTTGATGCATATGCCACAGTTGGGTCTATCACATTTTTTTACTGTGGGTTTCGTTGTTGTAGTTGGCAGTACTTTGGCATGTGTTAGGATGTTTTTCATTGACTTAGATTGTCTTTTGCTCTTTATGATATCGTGTGTTCATATGATTTGGTTCATTCTATGGTCCTTTTTCAACACAGGGATGTTCTGGAGGATGGTGTCAAAGGCCTCATTGTTGAGGGGGTTGTGTGTGGAGATGTATGTAAGAGCTTTTAGTTTCGGTTGATTTACTTTAGGGTGTCTAAGATCCTGGGTACTGAGTTTTGGGGCACGTTGGATTCCATTGTCAATTAGTGATGCAGGGTAGTCCCTGCCTATGAGTGTGTCCTTTAGTTCTTGTAGCCGTAAGTAGCAGGTGTTTTTATTGGAGACTATAGTACAGATTCTCTTGGCTAAGTTGTAGGGAATATTAATTTTAACGTCTAGGGTGGCACGAGTTGAAAGGAAGATATTGCTTGGAGTCTGTGGGCTTGTAGTATATGTCTGTTTCTATTTTTTTGTTATGGATCTTAATGAGGATGTCGAGGAAGGGGAGTTGTTGATGGCTGTATTCCATCGTGAAGTTAATATTCGTGTTGAGCCCATTTATAAGGGTGTGAAATTCTTTAAGTTTTTCGATGTTTTCGTGCCAAAGGATGAAGCAGTCATCTAGATATCGCTTCCAGTTCCTTTCTATATGTAAGTGGAGAGTGTTTCCAAATTTGTTTAGGACTTTAGTGTAGAGGGTGATTTCCAGGTATCCCATGACTAGGTTGGCATAAGTGGGGGCTGTTTTCGTTCCTATAGCGGTCCCAGATTTCTGCCTGTAGGGTTTGTTATTGAAAACGAATTGTTCTCCAAGATAAATTTGAGTCCCTCTATCACAAATTCTTTTTTGATGCGTTGTGGGAGTTCATTGTGGTAATTATCCAGCCAGAATTGGATAGCTTCTATTCCTAGGTTGTGGGGGATGTTGGAGTATAGGTTGACTACATCAAACGTCACTAGTAGGGTTTGTTCAGAAAGGGGCATATTAGGGAGGTGATTGAGCATATCTAGGTCGTCCCTTATATAGCTTTTGATGTGTTTGAGAAAAGGCTTGAGAAGGGTATCAATGAAGTTGCTAAGGCGGTGCGTTTCGCAAGCGGGGCTTGCTATTATAGGTCTTAATTTGAGATCATTGGGTGAGGGGACATTAATGACTATGTCTGTGGCTTCCTTGCATGCCTTACTTATTAATTCGCTTTTATGTACTTTAGGGATACCGTAGAAAAGGCTGGATTTATTTGTGAAGTCTGTGATGAAGCTGAATTCCTTGTTAGTGAGTCCTTCTTTGTATTGGTTGATCAGAGTTTTTAGGTTTCTCATAATTTTCTGTTGATTGTAGTGTTCAGCCTTTTCGTAGTATGTTTCGTTTTCCAAAGTGGAGAGCGCTAAGTTGATATAGAATTCTGTCTCCATTAGGACTACTGTACTCCCTTTATCAGCCTCTTTAATTGTAATGGTTCTTTTACTACTACTACACACACACACATATTTGTTTTGAAAGACTTATTTTTCAATGACTTCTCAATCAGCCGACACAAACCTACATTTGGCGCAAAATCAATTTTTTACATTCACATGACCTCTACCGACCAATCAAAATTGTTTTGACCACAAGAATTTTTGCAACACGAATTGGCGCAAAACTTATTTTAATACCGCTGGAGCCACGTTTTTAACATAAAAACAGGTAGAATTTCCAAAACTAATCAGATTAGAGCAAACATCACGAATGCTCTATCTCAAAATTATTTTTGAAAAGCATTAGAAATGCGCAACCGGTAAAACTTAAAACCAAAACTGAATACTAACCAATACTATTACTAATTCTCACTTATTCCTAATTAAACTATTTTTCACTGTGAATAATTTGTCAGCATTTTCTTTTCCGTTTACCAATATATCATAACTTGTGTGTTACACCTCTATTCTTTTAAATATATATATATATGTGTACATGTATATATATATACATGTACATGTATATATATATATATACATGTACATATATATATATATATATATATATATATATACATGTACATGTATATATATCATCATCATCATCACCGTTTTACGTCCGTTCTTCCACGCTAGCATGGGTTAGACGGGTTGTCCTGTTGTGGGCAGTGTCTGGTCGGCTGACCATGCCTTGCTCATACAGGAACTGATCTGGCTTGATTTCTACAGCTGGATGCCCTTCCTAACACCAACCTCATTTACAGTGAGTGCTGGGTGCTTTTTCGTGGCGCCTACACGTCCACTTTACAGTGTGGGCTGGGTGCTTTTTTTGCCGTGGCACCTCCACGGCCACCTTGCGGTGGAGGGGGGGGGCATATTGTTTATATGCTTCAGCATGTACCCATGGGAGGTCGGGTACCCTGTATTACTGCGTGACGCCAGAAGTCATATATATATATATATACATACATGTACATGTATATATATATATATATATATATATATATATATATACATGTACATGTATATATATATATATATATATATATATACATACATGTACATGTATATATATGTATATATACATGTACATGTATATATATATATATATAACTTTGAACTTTGAATAACTTTGAAATGTTTTGGCCAGTATTGGCCCAGGCCATGTCTAACTTAATAGCACCACCTGGCGAAGTTTTTCAATTCAGGATTTGGGCACCATGGCCCATTCGAGAAGAGAATTACTGTTTGCGGAGACATATCCGGGTGTGGGTGATTTGTCCGGGATTACTTGGAGGAATTTGTCCAAAGACTTCTTGAATTTTGTGTGGTCAGTTTCTGTTTTGACGTGTCCTGGTGTGATGTTGAAGAGAGCAGGGCCGATTGAGGTGAAATAATTGTGCCGTATTGTTGTTATGAGTTGCGATTTAGATTTTTGAATGGGACGGATAGCACGGGGCCCAAACCTTGGGTGTATCTTGAAGGCGATGCCAACATCATTTGGGCAGTGATGATGGAACATTTTCCACATCATGCAGATAATATAACGCTCACGGCGACGTTGGAGTGAGTAAAGTTTCAGGTTTTCTAATCGACCCCAGTAGTCAAGGTCTGACATGCCATCTATCTTTTTCGTGATTGCCCTTTGAGGAGCTTCAAGTTTCATGATACTTTGTTTCGTGTGGGGAGACCACAGTGGACAACAGTATTCAAGGTGTGGT
>CAXHJY010000861.1:267500-290000 GCA_964016885.1 Eledone cirrhosa
ATTTTGTTAGAGATGCCTACTGGCTGTAGTAGGTTTTACTATGTATTTAGGTAAGGCGGGTCTTCTCTGTTACTGAGTACCGCCAAAGGTCTCGGTTCAGTGACATTGTCTTGGAGAGGTGTAAGTGTGTGAGGTCGGAGTTTATCAGCTCATCCCAGGTTTTTCTAGGTCTGCCTATTCCGTGGCTACCGTCTATCTTTATTGCCCTGCACTTTGTTATACAGCTATCGACTTTCATGCGCATCACGTGTCCATACCAACGTAGCCTTCTCTCGAGTAAACAATATCTGATCCCTCTTATTTCTAATTTTTTCCTTAGTTCGTTTATGCTTTGCCGTTCACGTATATTACTGTTACACATCCAGCGGAGCATGCAAGCTTCGTTCCTCTCTAGTCTGCGTATATCCTCTGCACACAATGCCCAGGTCTCACTGCCATGCAACATTGCTGTTCGTATGCAGGCATCGTACAACCTGCCTTTCATTTTTAGGGAGAACCCTTTAGCAGCTAATAGTGGTATAAGCTCTCTGAACTTTTTCCAACCAGTTCTGACTCTAGCTACTGTACTTTCAGAGCACCCTCCCCCACTGCTGATTTTATCGCCCAGGTAACGGGAGCTGTTCACTATTTCTATAGAACCCTCTGCGCAATTGAAAGAGCTAGTATTTTGTGGGCACTTGCTGCTACTTATTGCACCAGAGCACCGGCCACATGTAAAATCTATGTTCTTAGTTAGCTTACCTGTGATCCCACTACATCTTTTATGCACCCATACTTTGCATTTAGGACATAAAATGGAGTTTCTACCTACGCCTTTCCTACACACCGAGCACGACCATTTCCCAGAAGGGACCGCCGCCTTATTTTCTTTCCTACAAACTAGAACTTTAGTCTTAGCCAGGTTAATTTTAAGTACTTTTGATTCTAGGCCGTGCTTCCATGTTTGAAATTTCTTCTCTAGCTCGGCCATTGATTCCGCTATGAGTTTCAGGTCGTCTGCGTATAGGAGTTCCCATGGGCAGCCGGTCTTGAACTCCTCTGTTATAGCCTGAAGGGCAATAATAAATAGTAGGGGGCTGAGAACAGAGCCCTGATGGACGCCAACTTTTACGCTAAACTCTTCACTATATTCGTTGTTAATTCTAACCTTGCTGACTGTTTCTTTATACATGGCTTGTATAGCCCTCACAAGCCATTCGTCAACGCCTAGTTTTCTAAGAGCCCACCAGATAATGGAGCGGGGGACTCTGTCGAAGGCTTTCTCCAAGTCGACAAAAGCTAAGTAGAGGGGTTTACCTTTAGCTAGGTACTTCTCCTGTAGTTGTCGTACAATGAAAAGAGCGTCTGTGGTACTTTTGCCTGACACAAACCCAAACTGCATTTCATCTAGGTCAATTCTCTCTCTGATTAGTTGCGCTATTACTTTTTCCGTGACCTTCATGACCTGGTCGATTAATTTAATGCCTCTATAGTTACTCCTATCTAGGGCGTCTCCTTTACCCTTATAACAGTTAACGATGATGCTGCTATGCCAGTCCTTCGGAACAACCCCATTCTGTACGACTTGGTTAACTATGCGGGTGACCATGGTGTGTCCCACCGTGCCAGATTCCTTCAGCATCTCAGCAACTATTTCCCGAAGGCCCAGCCACCTTACCCGTCTTCATATCCTTGATAGCTTTACTTATTATACTCCCCTCGACTAACACTGCTGGTCCCTCTATTGGGTCGATATGGGGGAGACTGTCTTTCTCCCATTTATTCTCCTCATTTAGTAGCCTTTCATAGTGACACTTCCAAGCTACCTTCTTATCAGCGTCGGTGATGGCAAGTATGCCATCATCGTTAAGTACACACTTCTCCCCGACAATATCACGGTTTTCCTTGACGCATTGCCTAGCAATCCTGAACACCTCACGTTTTTGGTCCTCGCGTTGTAGAACATGCTTGAACTTTCTTTCCTCTGCTTCCCTTCTTGCTAAGTACACGTGTCTCCTAGCTTCCCTCCTGGCCACTTGATAGTCTTCTCTACTTCCCCCATCCCGCCATACTTTCCAAGCCTGCTTTTTGGCCTTAATTGACCCCTCCACCTTACTGTTCCACCACCATGTTACTCTCCTCCTGCCTACAGGCCTGCTCCAGCCACAGACTTCGTCTGTCGCCATCAGCAGGTTTGCTTTCAGAAATTCCCACTGTCCCTCTATATTGTCCGACTCTAAATGTTCTTCCTTACTGTCGAAAGCATCAAGTAATATGCTTTGAAATTCATTTCTGGCTGTGGGGTCCTTTAGCTTCCATATTTTTCTCCTGAGGATAGTCCTCTTCTGCTGTCGAGTACGTCTCGTCCTGACTATGAGGTCGCTAATTATCAGTCTATGTTGGGAGGTGCATTCTTCATGGGGGAGGGATTTAGTGTTTACAACAGACACTCTGTCACGTCTTCTGGTAAGGATATAATCTACCTGGCTTGTGTGTTCCCCGGATCTATAGGTGATCAGGTGATTGTCACGTTTTTTGAAGTTAGTGTTACAGATAGTTAGGTTATTTGCATCACAGAATTCCAGGATTCTGGAGCCTTCCTCATTTCTAGTACCAAACCCATAGCCTCCATGGATTTCGTCGTAGCCGTCACAATGTTGTCCAACGTGACCATTTAGGTCGCCTGCAATAATTATATAGTCACTGTCGGATATTTGGGAGGTAGTTAGCATCAGTGTCTCATAGAATCTGTCTTTTATAGTGCTGGGCAGTCCGGATTGGGGTGCATACGCAGATATTACTGCCACCGTAGTTCTATTGAGGACAAGTCGTATTTTAATTATTCTGTCGTTCACTCTATTTACGTCTATTATCTTATCTGCCCACTTTTCTGCTACCATGATTCCTACTCCACCCAGCCCAGAAAAGCTTATTACATCGTTTTTTACCCTCAATGAATCTAGCAGACCCACTCCTCCACCTGGTCTCTTGAATACAACAAACATTGACCTCCTTACGTTCAAGCATTTCTACAACCTCGTTAGCGTGACCCTTTAGGGTGCCTACATTTATGGTACCAACTCTGAAGTTTTGGATTGCGTTTGGAGGGTGGGGGCGGTGGGGGGCGGGGGGAGATGGGGTTATGTTAGCCGCCCGCGGTCGAAACAAAGAGGAGTGCTCGCATTCTCGTCCACGAGGTGAATTTGTTTTTAACTTTGGCATTTTCGCTGAGCGTCCAGATTTTTCTCTCTCTTCCACTCTCCAGGATTCCGCAGTCCATCCATCCATCCATCCATCATATATCGAAAGGCAACCGGGCAAGCGATAGTATAGGCCTCTGGCTTATGATTGGTCCGCGTAATAACAATGGTGCGGGGGGGGGGGGGGCTCTGGCGTATGATTGGTCCACGTAATAACAATGGTGGTGTGTGGAGGTGGGTGGGAGGGGTGTGGGGTAGCTAGCTGGAAGGTTAGGATTGTTTAACAAGCGATTAACAAAAAAACAAAAATGCAGGATTTGTTCTGTTCAATACGACAAAAACATGTATATATATATATATATTTAAAATATATGATAAACACGAAATGTGTTTATATTGCAACAGACAAAGTTAGCTATTAATGAAATAAACTAATTAAAGTAAATACAATTTGTCTGTCTCGATATAAGTCAATAAAGACAAGCTTATATTGGCAACGGCCATGATTCCTGGACATATTTAAATTTCGAAATTCAAACCTGTTCTATAGACGAATTTGAACCTCGAAACCCAAATAAGTTTCGCAACGGTGAAATGTGAATTGAAAAATAAAGAGAATCGAAATGGAGTTGAAATAAAAGAGTGAAATACCCAAATCTACTGTGCTTATCAACAGGAATCTAGTAAAATTAGTCTATCTCACATCAAAAATTTTGCAGGTCTGACTACACGTGTGTAGGCAGGCCAAAACTAGCTATCCGGCATTCACGGTGCTAGAAATAACAGCCGCTTATGCAAGATTAAGGATCAGCTCATACAATAAAGGAGCTATACATTATATTATATTTTGAGAATAAACTCTCAGTCGTTTACAATAATTAAGCTCCAGGAAGGGGCTCTTCCGAGCAGTTACATTTAAAATATATGATAAACACGAAATGTGTTTATATTGCAACAGACAAAGTTATATATATACATGTATATATTGGTAAACAGAATAGAAAATGCTGACAAATTGTTCACAGTTGAAAAATGGTTTAATTAGGAATAAAAGAGTATTAGTGATTGTATGGGTTAGTATTCAGTTGTGGTTTTAAGTTTTTAAGTTTTTACCGGTTGCGCATTTCTAAATGCTTTTCAAAAATAATTTTGAGATAGAGTGTCCGTGCTGTTTGCTCTGATCTGATTAGTTTTGGGAATTCTACCTGTTTTTATGTTAAAAAAGTGGCTCCAGCGTTACTTTGGTGTTGCAAAAATTCTTGTGGTCAAAACAATTTTGATTGATCGGTAGAGGTCATGTGAATGTAAAAAATTGATTTTGCGCCAAGACTGTTTTTATGTTAAAAAAGTGGCTCCAGCGCTATTTGGTGTTTGCAAAAATTCTTGTGGTCAAAACAATTTTGATTGGTCGGTAGAGGTCATGTGAATAAAAAATTGGTTTTGCGCCAAGATTGAGAAATGACTCTTTCACAACAAATATGTGTGTGTGTGTGTGTAGTAGTAGTAAGGTGTTCGATGTTGTGATAATGGTTAGCAGGGATGTGTGTCAAATGGCTATTAAGACAAGTGTGTGTGTGTGTGTGTGTGTGTGTGTGTGTGTGTGTGTGTGTGTGTGTGTGTGTGTATAGCAGAGTAATTTGTCGTAGCAGGGATGGTCAGGTAAGAATGTGTCTGAAAGCAATGGGGGGTATTTTAGCATGTCAAAAGATATTTTTCAGCTTTTGTCTTATACGGAGAAGTGCGTGTGTGTGTATAAGTCTCTTTGTATGTTAATGTACGCGTGTGTATGTGTGTGTGTATATGTGTGTGTGTGTGTGTGTGTGTGTGTGTGTGGGTGGGTGGGTGGGTGGACCAGTATTTTTTTCCCCCTGGTAAAATGGTGTGCATTATTCGATTTTTTCAGTAAAATCGGTTCTCTTAATAGAACATCAAAAATCTTAACAATAAAAGGTGTGAAATGATATTCACTACATATATATACACATACATATATTCACTATATATATATATATATATATATACATATATATACATATATATATATATACATATATATACACATATATTTTTCTGTGTTGCACCATAGAGCATGTGTGTTTACGTATGTCATATATATATATATATATACATATATATATATATACCACTTCATGAGTGTTCGCGGTCAGCCACCCCACTCTACATCATGCGGCCAAACTCCCCCCCCCCCTTTTCTCTCTCTATCTATATATCTTCTCCCCCTCCACCACTTCATGAGTGTTCGCGGTCAGCCTCCCCACTCTACATCATGCGGCCAAACTCCCCCCCCTTCTCTCTCTCTATCTATATATATAAGATAACACCCACAAGTAATCACATTCGCCAAATTCGTGGCTGTTTTTCCTTCACGGTATAATGTAATGTACACATTTTTCTTGCATTTCTACAATCCGCTTAATTTCATAGTCCATCCAATCCGACAATTCTATAGCATTTTCTATCCTTCGATTCCAATCCTTGCTTCACTACTCGCTATTCTATCCTATTTCCAAAACAAATCCTCCTGTATTCTGTATTTTGTCGTATTTTCCAAAACAAATATTGTATTTTTTGTTATTGCTTGTTAAATACGAAGTTTTTGTCGTATTTTACAAAACAAATCTTGTATTTTTGTTATCGCTTGTTAAATACGAGGATCTTACTTAAACCTAATCTTCTCGCTAACAACTCAACACCCCTCCTGCCCGCCCCCACGCACCACCATTATTATTACGTGGACCAATCATAAGCCAGAGGCCTATACTATCGCTTGCCTGGTCGCCTTCGATATGACGGATGGATGGACTACGGCATTCTGGAGAATTGAAGAGAGAAAAATCTGGACGCTCAGCGACAATGCCAAAGATAAAGACAAATTCACCTCGTGGACGAGAATGCGAGCACTCCTCTTTGTTTCGGCCGCGAATGGCTAACATAACCCCATCTCCCCCCGCTCCCCACCGATCCCACCCTCCAAACGCAATCCAAAACTTCAGAGTTGGTACCATGAATGTAGGCACCTTAAAGGGTCGCTCTAACGAGGTTGTAGAAATGCTTGAACGTAAGGAGGTCGATGTTTGTTGTATTCAAGAGACCAGGTGGAGGGGAGGGTCTGCTAGATTCATTGTGGGTAAAAAACGATGCTATATGCTTTTCTGGGTGGGAAATGACAATGGGCTGGGTGGAGAAGGAATCATGGTAGCAGAAAAGTGGGCAGATAAGATAATAGACGTAAATAGAGTGAACGACAGAATAATTAAAATAAGACTTGTCCTCAATAGAACTACGGTGACAGTAATATCTGCGTACGCACCCCAATCCGGACTGCCCGGCACTATAAAAGACAGATTCTATGAGACACTGATGCTCACTACCTCCCAAATAACCGACAGTGACTATATAATTATTGCAGGCAACCTAAATGATCACGTTGGACAACATTGTGACGGCTACGACGAAATCCATGGAGGCTATGGGTTTGGTACTAGAAATGAGGAAGGCTCCAGAATCCTGGAATTCTGTGACGCAAATAACCTAACTATCTGTAACACTAACTTCAAAAAACGTGACAATCACCTGATCACCTATAGATCGGGGGAACACACAAGCCAGGTAGATTATATCCTTACCAGAAGACGTGACAGAGTGTCTGTTGTAAACACTAAATCCCTCCTCCATGAAGAATGCACCTCCCAACATAAACTGATAATTAGCGACCTAATAGTCAGGACGAGACGTACTAGACAACAGAAGAGTACTATCCTCAGGAGAAAAATATGGAAGCTAAAGGACCCCACAGCCAGAAATAAATTCAAAAGTATATTACTTGATGCTTTTGACAGTAAGAGCAATTAGAGTCGTACAATATAGAGGAGCAGTGGGAATTTCTGAAAGCAAACCTGCTGATGGCTGCAGACGAAGTCTGTGGCTGGAGCAGGCCTGTAGGCAGGAGGAGAGTAACATGGTGGTGGAACAGTAAGGTGGAGGGGTCAATTAAGGCCAAAAAGCAGGCTTGGAAAGTATGGCGGGATGGGGGAAGTACAGAAGACTATCAAGTGGCCAGGAGGGAAGCTAGGAGACAAGTGTACTTAGCAAGAAGGGAAGCAGAGGAAAGAAAGTTCAAGCATGTTCTACAACGCGAGGACCAAAAACGTGAGGTGTTCAGGATTGCTAGGCAATGTGTCAAGGAAAACCGTGATATTGTCGGGGAGAAGTGTGTACTTAATGATGACGGCGTACTTGCCATCACCGACGCTGATAAGAAGGTAGCTTGGAAGTGTCACTATGAAAGGCTACTAAATGAGGAGAATAAATGGGAGAAAGACAGTCTCCCCCACATTGACCCAATAGAGGGACCAGCAGTGTTAATCGAGGGTAGTATAATAAGTAAGGTAATCAAAGATATTAAGACGGGTAAGGCGGCTGGGCCTTCGGAAATAGTTGCCGAGATGCTGAAGGCATCTGGTACGGTGGGACACACCATGGTCACCCGGATAGTTAACCAAGTCGTACAGAATGGGGTTGTTCCGAAGGACTGGCGTAGCAGCATCATCATTAACTGTTATAAGGGTAAAGGAGATGCCCTAGATAGGAGTAACTATAGAGGCATTAAATTAATCGACCAGGTCATGAAGGTCACGGAAAAAGTAATAGCGCAACTAATCAGAGAGAGAATTGATCTAGATGAAATGCAGTTCGGGTTTGTGTCAGGCAAAAGTACCACAGACGCTCTTTTCATTGTACGACAACTACAGGAGAAGTACCTAGCTAAAAGTAAACCCCTATACTTAGCTTTTGTCGACTTGGAGAAAGCCTTCGACAGAGTCCCCCGTTCCATTATCTGGTGGGCTCTTAGAAAACTAGGTGTTGACGAATGGCTTGTGAGAGCTATACAAGCCATGTATAAAGAAACAGTCAGCAAGGTTAGAATTAACAACGAATATAGTGAAGAGTTTAGCGTAAAAGTTGGCGTCCATCAGGGCTCTGTTCTCAGCCCCCTACTATTTATTATTGCCCTTCAGGCTATAACAGAAGAGTTCAAGACCGGTTGCCCATGGGAACTCCTATACGCAGATGACCTAACACTCATAGCTGAATCAATGGCCGAGCTAGAGAAGAAATTCCAAACATGGAAGCACGGCCTAGAATCAAAAGGCCTTAAAATTAACCTGGCTAAGACTAAAGTTCTAGTTTGTAAGAAAGAAAATAAGGCGGCGGTCCCTTCCGGGAAGTGGCCATGCTCAGTGTGTAGGAAAGGCGTAGGTAGAAACTCCTTTTTGTGTCCCAAATGCAAAGTATGGGTGCATAAAAGATGTAGTGGGATCACAGGTAAGCTAACTAAGAACACAGATATTACATGTGGCCGGTGCTCTGGTGCAATAAGTAGCAGCAAGTGCCCACAAAATACTAGCTCTTTCAACTGCGCAGAGGGTTCTATAGAAATAGTGGACAGCTTCCATTACCTGGGTGACAAAATCAGCAGTGGGTGAGGGTGCTCTGAAAGTACAGTAGCTAGAGTCAGAACTGGATGGAAAAAGTTCAGAGAGCTTATACCACTATTAGCCGCTAAAGGGTTCTCCCTAAAAATGAAAGGAAGGTTGTATGATGCCTGCATACGAACAGCAATGTTGCATGGCAGTGAGACCTGGGCATTGTGTGCAGAGGATATACGCAGACTAGAGAGAAACAAAGCTTGCATGCTCCGCTGGATGTGTAATAGTAATATATGTGAACGGCAAAGCATAAACGAACTAAGGAAAAAATTAGAAATAAGAGGGATCAGATGTTGTTTACTCGAGAGAAGGCTACGTTGGTATGGTCACGTGATGCGCATGAAGGACGATAGCTGTATAACAAAGTGCAGGGCAATAAAGATAGATGGTAGCCACGGAATAGGCAGACCCAGAAAAACCTGGGACGAGCTGATAAATTCCGACCTCACACACTTACACCTCACCAAGACAATGTAACTGGACCGAGACCTTTGGTGGTACTCAGTAATAGAGAAGACCCGCCTTACCTAAATACAAAGTAAAACCTACTACAGTCAGTAGGCATCTCTAACAAAATACACCCCCGTCAGTTTCTGTTTTGACATGTCCTGGTGTGATGTTGAAGAGAGCAGGGCCAATTGAGGTGAAATAATTGTGCCGTATTGTTGTTATGAGTTGCGATTTAGAGTTTTGTTTGGGATGGATAGCACGTGGCCCAAGCCTTGGGTGTATTTTGAAGGTGATGCCAACATCATTTGGGCAGTGCTGATGAAACATTTTCCACATCATGCAGATAATATAACGCTCACGGCGACGTTGGAGTAAGTAAAGTTTCAGCTTTTCTAGTTGACCCCAGTAGTCAAGGTCTGACATGCCATCTATCTTTTTCATGATTGCCCTTTGGGGAGCTTCAAGTTTCATGATACTTTGTTTCATGTAGGGAGACCACAGTGGACAACAGTATTCAAGGTGTGGTCGGGCAAAAGAGAAGGATAATGGTGTGGGAATCTCTCGACTGGAAGATTCTGAGGATCCAGGAACACATTCTGCGGGCCATGTCAACTTTGCTGCTTATATGCGTGTTCCAGCTTATGTTGCTGTCCACGGTTACTCCCAAGTCTCTGGTGTTGTTAGATGCCACGAGAGTTTCACCGGAGGGAAGGGAGTACGGGAGTTTCAGAGCATCCTCTTTTCCAAAGTGGATCAGTTCGAATTTGTCTTCGTTCAGTAACATGTTGTTCTTTTCCGTCCATTGAGTAACAGCCAGTAGGTCTGACTGAAGGCTTATCCGGTCATCCACGCCATTGATGACCTTTTGGAGCTTGGAATCATCAGCGAAAATTCTAATGTTGCTGTGTCTGATGATGTCAGTGATGTCATTAATATAAATGATGAAGAGAAGTGGGCCCAACACAGTGCCTTGTGGGACCCCACTACTGGCTTTGGCTGGGCTGGATTTGACTCCTTCGACTACATGTTGGGTTCTGTTTGACAGGAAGCTCTTGATCCACTGCAGCAGCTTTCCAGTGACACCAATATTGGACAGCTTTCTCAGTAGAATGTTGTGATCAACCCTGTCAAAGGACTTGCTGAAATCAAGGTAGATAACATCAGTGTTGGAACCCTCTCCCAAGGCTCTCAAAATGTCATCAAAGTGATGCAGTAGCTGCGTCAGGCAATCCCTTCCATTACGGAATCCATGCTGGTTGGAGTTCAGCATATTGTTACTCTCAAGGAAGTGAGTCATTCGCGATCTCACCACTCTCTCAAATACCTTAATGATATGAGAGGTGAGTGAGATTGGACGGTAATTCACGGCAAGGGATTTGTTTCCTCTTTTGAAAACTGGGACAACAGACTGGGATAGGTTTTCTGGCACATATCCAGCATCCAGTGAGTTCCGCCACAGATTGGCAAGAGGAGATGCAAGTTGGTGTTGACACGCCTTCAAGACACAAGCAGGGAACCTATCGGGACCTACTGCTGAATTATGCTTGATTTCCTTTATTGCTGCTAAGACACCAGGGGCGCCAAACGTTATGTCCGATAAGGTGTAATGGGGAGTAACATCGCCGATACAGCCCAGATCGGCCATATCAGGATTGCTGAAAACAGAGCAGTATTGTTTTTGCAGTATTTCACCCATGGTTTTAGCATTGTCTTGAAGAGTGCCATTTTCATCAATTAGAGGGCCAACAGTAGAGCCAGTGATTTTGTGTTTTTTTGCAAATGAAAAGAACACTTTGGGATAGAGTTTGATCTTCTCAATGGCCAAGGCCTCTTCAGCTAATCTCTGATTGTTGATGATAGACATCATATTGTTTTGGAGGTTATGTTTTTTAATTTCTAGTGATGAAATGGCAGTCAAGTTGATGTGTTGCTGCTGACAGTATTTCAGCTTGTTGATTTTTTTTGTTAGTTCTCTTAATTTTCCTGATGAGCGTTTTTCTATTTCTAGGGATTCTGCTCTTAGATTTGTTTATACTTCTTAATGGGGTGTGTTTTGCACATATGATTGTAACAGTGTCCACAAATGTCTGCCAGGACTTTTTGATGTTAGTGGGTGTGTGAGTGTGCGTGAAGGACCAGTCGACATGTGCAAGATCATGACTGATCGCTTCCCAGTTTGCATTGTGGAAATCCATAGCGTCAAACGGATGGACAGGAGAGATGACATTGGGTTTGTATATTGGACGGTGGAATCTCAGATCACAGAGAACCATGTCATGATTAGAGAGTAGAGTTTTCTCCACTGCAATATTGTGGGTAGTGTCAGTGTGATTGCTGAAAATTAAGTCTAGGACGTTTTTGTGGCACCTCGTTGGTTCGAGCACCAGTTGGGACAGGAAGAAATCATCCATGAAGTCAAGAAGCAATTCCACTGCTTCCCTGTCAGAGGTTGAGGCAGAAGAACCTGGTGGCAGGCTGTTTGTGGACCAGTCAACTCCGGGGAGGTTGAAGTCCCCCATCATTAAGATGTTGTCAGGGTGACACTCTTGGATGAAACACTTTATGCTGTTGAGGCATTCCTTGAAGCATGGTACAGGCGTTTGGGGTGGCCTATAGAGCCCAACTACTATTAGGTTGTTGGTTTGACTGAATACAGTGACTGCTTCGCAGTATCCATTAGTAAATTTGTTCATAGCCTCTGTTGAGAAAGAATTATGGACATAAATGGCAGTCCCACCCTTTCTTCTGCCAGCGCGATCAGCACGGATGGCTTTGAAATTTTTCACTTTCACCTCGGCTTCCAAGTGGAGGTTACTGAGATGGGTTTCAGTGAGGACGAAGAAAGGGATGTGGTTTGGATGGACATCAACCCAGTCCTCCAGGAATTTGATTTTCCATTTTTGAGTATTGGTGGAAGGGCTGATGCCTTGGGCGTTAAGCAAAAATGTTGAGGCGAGAGTGGATGGTTTTAATTGTTTTGGTGTGTTGTTAATTTGTTTGTTTGTTAATGGCAGCAATGGGAGTTTGTGCAGTGGGGTGATAGTGGAGGGTGGTGCTGGGTGATAGCTCAAATGTTTTTTTTCCAGTTCTTTTGCCAGATTCATTATGGCTAAAAAAGAGGAAGAATTTTCCTGTTTAGGAGACTGTTGGTGACTGTGGTAGTGGTTATTTTTATGTAGGTTATGGTTTTTGTTTTTGCTTTTATTTTTTTTTCATTTGTCCGACGGGTCCCCGGGAGTTGGGTAAAGGGACAATCCCAGTGTAAACACAATCTGTCTCGCAGGGAAAAACGGCAGATTTGTGGATTCCTTGTTTGAGTTATTGGTGGTTGTGTTGGTGTTAAATTAGAACATGTATTATGGTGGTGGCTGTTTGTGGGGATAGACCGTTTTGTCCTAGGTAAATGGGTGAATTTGCAGCCACTATCCTTACATATTCTATAGCGTAGAGAGTAGCGGCAAATGATGGGGTTTCGAGTGGGTGTGTATGTGTGTGTGTGTGTTGTGAGAGGTGTAGATGATAGTTTGAGTAGGTTTTGACGACCTTTGTGGGCTGTGGGAGGGAGAGTTCTTGTACTGGTATTAGAAGGTAAATTCCTTAAGATAGCAGTAGGCAAAGATGTAGTAGTAGTATTAGTAGGCAGAGGAGATGTTGGCAGTGGTGATGATTGGACTGCTGGGGCAGAGAAAGGAAGAAGCGTTTCCTGCTGTGAGACAGTGGCTACTGGGAGGTCAATAGTTTCATTTAGTAGTTCGGCCATTGTTGATGAATCAAGGAGTGGTTCACACTGTTGTTGTTGTTGTCGTTGTTGTTGTTGCTGTTGTTGTTGTAGCTGTTGTTGTTGTTGCCGTTGTTGCTGCTGTTGTTGTTGTTGCTGCTGTTGCTGCTGCTGGACAGCATTCGAAGAAAAAACACACAATAGTTTATCCAAATGTTTATTGATTAATTTAAAAGCAACTTCGATTTGCTTTAATTTATTTTGAATCTGTTGTTCAGATCGGGTTTTCAAAAGGTGAACTGTACGTTTAGCAATTTCGTTCAGACATGAAGCATCTATGTCTTCTGTTTGGGTAAGGCAATGCCATGTGTTTATTAGAATGTCGATTTCATTATCAGACCAGTTCTGTTTGGATTTTTCCTGGTTAGCCATTCTAGTTTTGAGTGTGTGTGTTTTAGTTAAGTATTTCAATATATATATATATATTGTTTTTTTTTTTTGTTTTTTTCTTGTGTGTGATTGAGAAGTGTATATATAAATATGAGTATATATAAATAAATATATTCTGGTTATTTCAAATTAATGAAATTAATGAAAAGACGAAAGTATATAATAATTTGTAGTTAAAGGAATATGTACTCACAAGTTGGTAAACACGTGGTTTCAAATATATAAGAATATAGATGTATGTAAATGTAATTGACCGGTCAATTTGGTTTCATATATATATATATATATATATATATATATATATATGTGTACATGTATCATCATCATCATCATCATCAGGTTTAGCGTCCGTGTTCCACGCTTGCATGGGTTTGGACGGGGGTTTTCCCAATTGAGGCAAGAGTGGTTGTCTTGCTCGCATAGGACTGTCTGGCGGGTTTTCTAGTTGGATGCCCTTCCTAACACCAACCACATTTACAGTGTGGGGCTGGGAGGTTTTTACCGTGTTGCCTACACGGCCACATTTACAGCGTGGACTGTGTGTTTTTTGTCGTGACACCTACACGATCTCATTTGTTTCGGCCTGGATGTTGTGGGACCAACATAACTTTACATTGAAAGGGGTGGTGTGGGTGGGGTGGAGGTGGTGGGACGGGGGTGTGTTTTGATAGAGATGCCTACTGACTGTAGTAGGTTTTTACTTTGTATTTAGGTAAGGCGGGTCTTCTCTATTACTGAGTACCGCCAAAGGTCTCGGTCCAGTGACATTGTCTTGGAGAGGTGTAAGCGTGTGAGGTCGGAATTTATCAGCTCGTCCCATGTTTTTCTGGGTCTGCCTACTCCGTGGCTACCGTCTATCTTTATTGCCCTGCACTTTGTTATACAGCTGTCGTCTTTCATGCGCATCACGTGACCGTACCAACGTAGCCTTCTCTCGAGTAAACAACATCTGATCCCTCTTATTTCTAATTTTTTCCTTAGTTCGTTTATGCTTTGCCGTTCACGTATATTACTATTGCACATCCAGCGGAGCATGCAAGCTTCGTTCCTCTCTAGTCTGCGTATATCCTCTGCACACAATGCCCAGGTCTCACTGCCATGCAGCATTGCTGTTCGTATGCAGGCATCGTATAACCTGCCTTTCATTTTTAGGGAGAACCCTCTAGCGGCTAATAGTGGTATAAGCTCTCTGAACTTTTTCCATCCAGTTCTGACTCTAGCTACTGTACTTTCAGAGCACCCTCCCCCACTGCTGATTTTGTCACCCAGATAACGGAAGCTGTCCACTATTTCTATAGAACCCTCTGCGCAGTTGAAGGAGCTAGTATTTTGTGGGCACTTGCTGCTACTTATTGCACCAGAGCACCGGCCACATGTAAAATCTATGTTCTTAGTATGTATATATATATATATGTGTGTGTGTACATGTATATATATATATATATGTATATCATCATCATCACCGTTTTACGTCCGTTCTTCCACGCTAGCATGGGTTAGACGGGTTGTCCTGTTGTGGGCAGTGTCTGGTCGGCTGACCATGCCTTGCTCATACAGGAACTGATCTGGCTTGATTTCTACAGCTGGATGCCCTTCCTAACACCAACCTCATTTACAGTGAGTGCTGGGTGCTTTTTCGTGGCGCCTACACGTCCACTTTACAGTGTGGGCTGGGTGCTTTTTTGCCGTGGCACCTCCACGACCACCTTGCGGTGGGGGGAGTGGGGGCATATTGTTTATATGCTTCAGCATGTACCCATGGGAGGTCGGGTACCCTCTATTACTGCGTGACGCCAGAAGTCACGGTCGTGTGTATATATATATGTGTGTGTACATCATCATCATCATCATCACCGTTTTACGTCCGTTCTTCCACGCTAGCATGGGTTAGACGGGTTGTCCTGTTGTGGGCAGTGTCTGGTCGGCTGACCATGCCTTGCTCATACAGGAACTGATCTGGCTTGATTTCTACAGCTGGATGCCCTTCCTAACACCAACCTCATTTACAGTGAGTGCTGGGTGCTTTTTCGTGGCGCCTACACGTCCACTTTACAGTGTGGGCTGGGTGCTTTTTTGCCGTGGCACCTCCACGGCCACCTTGCGGTGGAGGGGGGGCGGCATATTGTTTATATGCTTCAGCATGTACCCATGGGAGGTCGGGTACCCTGTATTACTGCGTGACGCCAGAAGTCACGGTCGTGTGTCATTGACTTTGAGAGGTGTAGTTGGGTAAGGTCGGCTTTTATCACCTCATCCCAAGTCATCTTGGGTCTCCCCACTCCGCGGTTTCCATCAACTTCTAGTGCTCTGCACCTTTTTATGCAGCTGTCATCCTTCATACGCATCACATGTCCATACCAGCGTAACCGCCTCTCCTGCACGCAGCATTTGATTCCTCTTATGCTCAGTCTCTCTCTCAATTCCTTTATGCTTTGTCGTTCACGTATATTACTGTTACACATCCATCGGAGCATGCAGGCTTCGTTTCTCTCTAATCTACGTAAGTCTTCCACCTTCAGCGCCCAGGTCTCACTACCATGCAACATCGCTGTTCGGATACACACATCATACAGTCTGCCTTTCATTCTGAGGGAGAAGCCTTTTGCAGCTAGCAGTGGTAGTAGTTCCCTAAACTTCTTCCATCCCGTTCTTACCCTAGTTATTGTACTTTCTGAGCACCCACCTCCGTTGCTAATTCGGTCACCTAGGTAGCAGAAGCTGTCTACTGTTTCTACAGGGCCCTCCCGGAGATTGGTGGTACTTGTTTCCTGTGGCTGTTTGCTTGCTGTTTCAGCACAGCTGCTGCATGTGAATCCTACATTCTTAATTAAGCTTCCTGAGATCCCGCTACATCTCTTGTGTACCCATTGTTTGCATTTGGGGCAGAGAATGGAGTTTCTACCTACACCTTTCCTACATACTGAGCAAGGCCATTTCCCTGAGGGGATCTGGGTTCTGTTTTCTCGTCTACTTACAAGGACCTTAGTCTTTGTCATGTTGACTTTGAGGCCCTTTCTCTCTAGTCCCTGCTTCCAGGTTTGGAATTTATTCTCTAGTTCTACCATAGATTCAGCTATGAGTGCGAGGTCATCAGCATACAGGAGTTCCCATGGGCATCCGGTCTTAAACTCCTCCGTTATTGCCTGCAGGACTATGATGAACAGGAGAGGGCTAAGAACAGAGCCCTGGTGGACCCCAACCTGTACGCTAAATTCCTCGCTATACTCATTGCCAATCCTAACTTTGCTGACTGCTCCCCTATACATGGCTTGTACCGCTTTCACAAGCCATTCATCTACTCCTAGTTTTCTAAGAGCCCACCAGATTACTGCACGTGGAACTCTGTCAAAGGCTTTCTCAAGGTCGACAAATGCCAAGTAGAGTGGCTTACTTTTAGCTAGGTACTTTTCCTGTAATTGCCTCACAAGGAAGAGGGCATCAGTGGTGCCTTTCCCTGGTACAAACCCAAATTGCATCTCGTCTATATTCACCCGGTCCCTAATCAGCTGTGCTATAACTCTTTCTGTTACTTTCATGACCTGGTCCATCAACTGTACATGTATATATATATATGTGTGTGTGTGTGTGCATGTATATATATATATATATATACATGTATATATATATATATATGTATGTATATATATATATATGTGTACATACACATGTATATATATATATATATATATATGTACATGTATATATATATATATATACATAAAATATTAAAAAAATAATGAATAAAACAAAGAAACAGTTCCTTATATTAAACAATAATTATTTCTGAAGACAGCATATATATGTGATGGTATGTATATACTCCTTGATAGTTTGTATAATTTTGTACATAGATCTTTTGAATATGCATGCCAATTCTAACACATATATGTCCTAGAAACGATCGTTAAATAATGAACTTTTTTTGTTTAATATAAGGAACTGTTTCTTTGTTTTATTCATTATTTTTTTATATTTTATCTTGACTCTGTATTCCGTTTATCTTTCACCGAAAGTGATTTTTGAATGCATCTCTTCTTTCCATGATATCCGGATTACATTGAGTTCTTCATACGGATTGGACACTACCGTAAACTTTTGGTAGATTTATCTACTATATATATATATACATGTATATATAAAGGGCAAAGGAACTCCTGGGAGCTCTTAGAGCTCTTGGAGTCAATGGCCATCCAAAACCAGCACGGCCCGCTGAAAGGCACTGCAGTGCCGGAAAAGTCACATTCCTTGACGTTACTTCCTGCTACGAGTATGCTGGTAAGCTAGTACAACGTATCTCCAGACGGATAGAGTGGGTCCGTAGCTTTGGTTAGCGACTACTCTAGTGTTTGCAACACGAACAATTAGGGCGAAGGTATAAATGCCAGGTTGGTATCTGGCGCCGGGTAACCCACCACACGGAGGAGGAAGCACCTTCTTCAAGACTTGGCTGTCAAATTCTTTCACATGTGTGTAGTAGTGGCGCCCACACACATTATTAGCTACTTCAAAATATGATGGATTTCGCAACTAACTGCACCAGGGTTCCTGTTCCTCAGGGAACCACACTATATGGTATACCTGTTGATATAGGTCCAGCCCCTGCCTTCCCGGGTCCTGTTTCTGATCATAATGATCTCTAGGGATACGGGAATCAATAGACAGGAGCTGGGGGCAGCGATGGGGGACGGCGAATTCTAGGGCATGAGAGTGAGATCCATCATCTCGACAGTAGTAGAAGAATGATGATGATATATATATATATATATATGTATATATATATATGTGTACATACACATCATCATCATCACCGTTTTACGTCCGTTTTCCACGCTAGCATGGGTTAGACGGGTTGTCCTGTTGTGGGCAGTGTCTGGTCGGCTGACCATGCCTTGCTCATACAGGAACTGATTTGGCTTGGTTTCTACAGCTGGATGCCCTTCCTAACACCAACCTCATTTACAGTGAGTGCTGGGTACTTTTTTCGTGGCGCCTACACGTCCACTTTACAGTGTGGGCTGGGTGCTTTTTTTCCGTGGCACCTCCACGACCACCTTGCGGTGGGGGGTGTGGGGGCATATTGTCTATATGCTTCAGCTTGTACCCATGTATATATGTATATATATGTACACATGTATATATATATATATGTGTACATACACATGTATATATATATATATATAGGAACAAGTAAGACCCCGACGGCTGAGCTCAAGCCGTTTCGACGGCTAATTCTGTACTGAATGAAAGTTTATTCTGGTATTTAAATAGCCGAACTTATCAAGGGGTAATTCCATATATGGTCAAAGAGATAATCACCAGGATTGGTCACATCACAAGTTAGTAGTAAATCTGTGATGGCAAGTTGGTGGGGGAAGGGGTAGCTAAACCTGCCGGTAGGAGAAAAAGGGAGAGGGGGTGGAGTAGACCCATTCATGCGTTGGTAGTGCCAGCTACAGCTGGGTGTGAGGTCAAAGAGGATACTGGGGAGGGGGAGGGGGAGGAGGTCGAAACGTTAAGTAGAACAATGAAAGGTAAAACTATAAAAGGTACTGAGAGAAAAAAAAAAAATAAGCCAATTCTGGTGACTAAGACTTAAGTCACTCGCTATTGCTAGGCTAAAGAAATACATAAATAAATAAATAAACAAATAAGTGAATAAAAGAATAGATAAATAAATTTAAAAAAAAATTTAAAAAAAAAATATATATATATATATATATAATGTAGAATAAAAAAAAATATATATATATATATATATAATGTAGAATAAAAAAAAATATATATATATATATATAATGTAGAATAAAAAAATAAATAATAATAATAGAAATAAACTAGGTGGGACGGAAATAAAGGGACCCTTATACGAGGTATAAGTGCGTGTATCGTACGGTGACGGGTCAACAAAGGGGGGGCCAGAATACTAAAGAGACTACCACGAAAATAATAAAGGTTTCTACCCCAAACACAGGGCCAGCAACCACCCAGTGCAAGAAAGTAAACTAGTACGAGAATATAATTCAGGGTCCCGCAAAAAAATACTAGTGCTAACTCTAAGGGTACCGCGAAGAAACAAAAAGTCTTATAGAAGCTACATGAAAAATCGGACGAAGTAAAAGTAAAGAACGGAAAATTAATACAGGAACCCCCCCCCCCCAAAAAAAGGGAAAAAGAAAAAAGAGATACTGGATAAACGAGAAATTAAAGCAAAGATGCCACTAAGAAATATAGAAGGCACGGAAAAAAGAGACAGCGGTCGGAGAAGGGGGCGAGTATCCGAAGTCTAACACCTCTGCTATAAAAAGCGGAGTCAGCCAAATCTATCATAGAATAGGGGAGGGGGTGGGGGTGCTGAAGCTACAAGGGACCGATGGGCTACCTCGGGTGGGCGAGAAAAAGACGACGACAAAGAAAGGGAACTGGGGTAGAAGGACTAGGGGGGGGATGGGGGAGAATGAGGAAATATAGAGGAAGCGATAAAAGAATGTAAAAGAAGATCTTACGTCTCCATAGGCAAGCAGGGGTTACCCATTACAAAATAGGCAAGTGGGGTGTTATAGCCCTAGTCTACCCCCCCCCCCCCCCGAGTCATTATGGGGTTTGAGGGCGAGGTAAGTCCTACGTAATTGGTGTTTACATGCAGTAACCAGTTCATCTTTCTTGTTTAGGAGTTGGTCCGTCGAAAACAGCATTTGTAATGTTTCCTCCGAGCATAAGTTGCACGGACGGCGTCCTCCCGTGTAAGAGTTGGCTCTGGACAGTAATTTCCAAGTGAGATCATAGTTGATGTTGTTGTCCTTGAGGTCCCATATGTGGCCCGGAAGTGTAGTGGCGTGACGCCGGGCCGGGTTTCGGAAGGTATGTCTGTGTTGGTATAGCCGGGTCTTGAAGTCACATGCAGTTAATCCTATATAAGCTTTGTTGGAGGTGTCCGTGCTCACGTTGCACTGGTAGATCACATTACGGTCTCTGCATCTGTTGTCGAGGGGGCAACTGGATCTATCAGGACAGTTGCACCTCCTGGTCGGCTCTCCACTGCTATTTAGGTTGTTTCATCCATCGGGGTTGAGTTTTTTGTTGTTGGAGGAGACGATGTTTTGTGCGAAATTAGGTGTAGTGCTGTAAGAGAGTTTGATGGTATTTTTGTTAATTATGTTGTGGTAGCGGTGTTGTGGTGGGAAGTGTTTTTCAATGAGCCTAAAGAAAATTTTCCCGATGGGAGTTGTCACCTCGGCGTTGTGGGGAGGATTGAACCATGTTACATTGCGTGAGCGGCGGTGTCGCTGGTTCCGCTAATGGGAGCTGGACAGTAGGATATTTCCTCCCGGAAACCACTCCGCTTGAGGGCCTGGTTGTAGTAAGGCGCATGTTCATCGAATATCTTCTCATTGGCTGACAAACAGGATATACGGAGGGAGATGTTTTTGACCAGGTTGTTGGTGATGTTCCTAGGATGGTTAGATCGGCGGTGGATGTAGTGCAGGTTGTCATTGGGTTTCCTGTATGGGTAGTACCGGTCATTGAGATCGAGGGTAACGTCCAGGAAATTAACTCGGGTCAGGGACGTTTGTAGGGTTATTTTAAATCCCCAGTTGCGGAAGAAGCTGATTAATTGTTTACGGACCCGATCTGTACTACTGGGGTTGTACCCTTTAAGGGTAAGGAGCCCATCATCACGGTACAATCCAGCACCGAAAGCAGGAAACATATCGGTGAGTTTGGCTATAAGGAATAATCCTATAAGATCTGTGACCTCCGCCGAATCCATAGCGCCCATGCTGACGTCGAAGGGTGAGTCAGGAGCTCTTTTTATCCATTTGGAGTTGTCAAAGAGTAAGACTGTCTTCCTGGCGTGGAGGATGATTTTTCTTTCCTGGTCAGTGATGGGCACAAGTGCTTCGGCGAAGTCCAAGGCGGCAGTAAGTAGCGGTAAGGTGATGGAAGCATAGTAGCTCTCTATGTCGAACTGGATAAATTTAGTGTCTCGTTTATCCTCCAAATTGCTGAACCATGAGATAACTTCCTGTGTGTTGATCCATAAGCGTGTTGCTTGACTTTAGGTATCATGCGGTCTAGGATTTTTTTGCTGATTCTCCCTATGTCGGACTTCGTTGGGTTTATAAGCCTGATAGATGGTTTACGGTCGAAATCGGATTTGTGGTCCTTCAGTGTGAAGTAGGGTGTCCGTGGGTCTAGGGGTTCGGTGCGGTCGGCGACCCCGAGGCTGGAGGTAATTTGTTGTCCATCTCGATTAATGTCCTCGATGCATGAGTGGTTGGCCTTTTTATAGGTGGAGTTTAGGCTGCTCCTGATCAGTGTGTGATATCTGTCGGGGTTGACAAAGTATAGGTTCCCAGTTTTATCCGAATGCACCATGATGTCATTGGTGTTATCATACTCTGTTAAGTTGCTACGGAGTTTTTGTAGGAATCGGTTGTGTCTGGGTTTGAATTTAAGGTTCTTGACCAGTTGGAAGAGGTCATTCTCGAAGGGTGAGGGCAAGGGGTTCGGGGGGGAGATTTGTAGGTAATAAATCCGAATCTCTCCTTGGTACCGAAGTCTTGGTTGTCGCAGATTTTCTACTAACTTGTGATGTGACCAATACTGGTGATTACCTCTTTGACCATATATGGAATTACCCCTTGATAAGTTCGGCTATTTAAATACCAGAATAAACTTTCATTCAGTACAGAATTAGCCGTCGAAACGGCTTCAGCTCAGCCGTCGGGGTCTTACTTGTTCGTATTACCCACTCTACTACCCTAAGTATTGAGTACTTTGGTGCGTTATGGTCCACCTGGTTCCTTACCACATTTCCTTTGTTATATATATATATATGTGTACATGTACATATATATATATATATGTACATATATATATATATATGTACATATATATATATATATATATATATATATATGTACATATATGTACATGTATATATATATATATATATATGTGTACATACACATATATATATATATATATGTACATGTATATATATATATATATGTACATGTATATATATATATATATGTACATCATCATCACCGTTTTACGTCCGTTCTTCCACGCTAGCATGGGTTAGACGGGTTGTCCTGTTGTGGGCAGTGTCTGGTCGGCTGACCATGCCTTGCTCATACAGGAACTGATCTGGCTTGATTTCTACAGCTGGATGCCCTTCCTAACACCA
>CAXHJY010000861.1:295000-300000 GCA_964016885.1 Eledone cirrhosa
GCCTGACTAGCACGCAACTTGGCTTCCGCCCAGGAAGAAGCTGCCTTACACAGCTGCTACATCACTACGACTGGGTACTGAGACAACTACTAGACAGCTCACATGTGGACCTGATATATCTTGACTTTGCGAAGGCCTTTGACAAGGTCGACCACGGAATGTTGTCACAAACTACACGGACTCGGCATAACTGGAAAAGTAGGTGAGTGGCTGCATGGCTTCCTAAGGGACAGAAGCCAGGCAGTCGCAGCAAATAGGGCCCTCTCGAGGGAAACACCGATAACAAGTGGGGTGCCCCAGGGGACAGTCCTGGGACCACTACTGTTTTTGGTGGCTCTCTCGGACATGCCCTCTGTGGTGCATGCAACAACATCCCTCACTAGCTATGCTGATGACACTAAGGTAGCACAGGCAATCAAAAACCCGGCTGACGCTGCCCTTTTACAGCAGGATCTGGATGGCATATACAGATGGGCAGAAGAAAACAACATACAGTTTAATGTTGGCAAATTCCAAGCCCTACAATACAAACCTGCAAACACAAATATAGTGGAACACAGCTACACAGGACCAGGAGGGACCGATATCCCCGTGTCAAAATCGATACGAGACCTGGGCATAGACATGAGCGATGATGCATCTTTTTCTTCACACATCATGAAAGTGGCGACAACGTGCAGACGGCTCGCTGGCTGGATCTTGAGGACTTTCCGGACAAGAGATCAAGACACCATGTTGACACTGTGGAGGACTTTTGTCCTAAGCCGCCGGGACTACTGCTCCCAGTTGTGGTCACCCCATAGTGTCAAATTAACCACAGAGCTTGAGGCAATCCAGCGCAGCTACACCAAGAGGATTGCCAAGATGAGGGAGACAAGCTACTGGGAGAGGCTAAAGGAACTGAACCTCTACTCCTTGGAGCGAAGACAGGAGAGATACGCAGTGATCTACATGTGGAAAATCCTGGAGGGACTAGCACCAAACTTTGGCATTGGGAGCTGGACCAACCGTCGAACAGGACGTCACTGTGTGGTGCCAAAGGTCCCGTCTTCCACATCTAGAATAAGGAGCAGGTATTGCAATAGCCTGGGATTCAAGGGCCCTCAACTCTTCAACAGGCTGCCGAGGCATCTGAGAGACTTGCATGACGTGGAGGTGGATGTCTTTAAGAAACATCTCAACACCTTGTTATCCAGGATCCCGGATGAGCCCACAGCAAGACACGAGGGAAACCTAAGGGCAGCAGCAACAAACTCCCTCTTACACCAGTGGCCAACCTATACAGGCTGGAGATAAAATGTGTAGCAACAAGGGCGGTGCCCCAGCATGGCCTCAGCCGGATGGCTGAAACAGGAAAAAGAGTATACATACATACATATATACGTATATATATATATATAAATATATACATACATACATATATACATATATATATACATACATACATATATACATATATATATACATACATACATACATATATACATATATATATACATACATACATATATACATACATACATACATACATATATACATACATACATATATACATACATATATACATATATATATATATATACATACATATATACATATATATATACATATATATATATATTCTACTTCTTATAAACTACTTTAAATATATATATCATGCTACCTCGAAAGTCAAAAATCCCGCTCATACACCCTTCACCCACCATCTTCTTCATGAGGGGTTGCGGTCAGCCACTCTCTCTCTCTCTCTCCCCCTTCCCACTCTCTCTCTCTCTTCCCCTTCCCCCCCTCTCTCTCTCTCTCTTAGCTACACACACACACATATATATATATATAAGATAAATTCCCGTTCATGTTTATTCACTTTCGCCAAACAATTGCTGCTTCAACTATTCCTACTACGGTGTACCCATGTAATCGTAACGTTCACGTTTTTCCTATCTACTCCACGCCACAATTTCGTACATAGTCCAAACATCCAATCTCGCAAAATCCGAAATCTGTATTTTTTGTTAATTA
This sequence comes from Eledone cirrhosa, assembly GCA_964016885.1. Lineage (NCBI taxonomy): Eukaryota > Metazoa > Mollusca > Cephalopoda > Octopoda > Eledonidae > Eledone > Eledone cirrhosa. Next base: position 297,020 of record CAXHJY010000861.1, read on the forward strand.
TTAAGGTTTAAATACGGAGTTTTTGTCGTATTGAACAGAACAAATCTTGCAGTTTTGCTTTTTGTTAATCGCTTGTTAAACATTCATAACCTTCCAGCTAGCTACCCCACACCCCTCCCACCCGCCCCCACACACCACCATTCTTAATACGTGGACCAATCATAAGCCAGAGACCCCCCCCACACGCATCACCATTATTATTATTATAAGCCAGAGACCCCCCCCCCCCACACGCATCACCATTATTATTATTACGCGGACCAATCATAAGCCAGAGGCCTATACTATCGCTTGCACGGTTGCCTTCGATATATGATGGATGGATGGATGGATGGACGGACTGCGGAATCCTGGAGAGTGGAAGGGAGAGAAAAATCTGGACGCTCAGAGCGAAAATGCCAAAGTTAAAGTCAAATTCACCTCGTGGACGAGAATGCGAGCACTCCTCTTTGTTTCGCCCGCGGATGGCTAACATAACCCCATCTCCCCCCGCCCCCCACCACCCCCACCCTCCAAACGCAATCCAAAACTTCAGAGTTGGTACCATAAATGTAGGCACCCTAAAGGGTCGCGCTGACGAGGTTGTAGAGATGCTTGAACGTAAGGAGGTCGATGTTTGTTGTATTCAAGAGACCAGGTGGAGGGGTGGGTCTGCTAGATTCATTGAGGGTAAAAAACAATGTTATAAGCTTTTCTGGGTGGGAAACGACGATGGGCTGGGTGGAGTAGGAATCATGGTAGCAGAAAAGTGGGCAGATAAGATAATAGACGTAAATAGAGTGAACGACAGAATAATTAAAATACGACTTGTCCTCAATAGAACTACGGTGACAGTAATATCTGCGTACGCACCCCAATCCGGACTGCCCGGCACTATAAAAGACAGATTCTATGAGACACTGATGCTCACTACCTCCCAAATATCTGACAGTGACTATATAATTATTGCAGGCGACCTAAATGGTCACGTTGGACAACATTGTGACGGCTACGACGAAATCCATGGAGGCTATGGGTTTGGTACTAGAAATGAGGAAGGCTCCAGAATCCTGGAATTCTGTGATGCAAATAACCTAACTATCTGTAACACTAACTTCAAAAAACGTGACAATCACCTGATCACCTATAGATCCGGGGAACACACAAGCCAGGTAGATTATATCCTTACCAGAAGACGTGACAGAGTGTCTGTTGTAAACACTAAATCCCTCCCCCATGAAGAATGCACCTCCCAACATAGACTGATAATTAGCGACCTCATAGTCAGGACGAGACGTACTCGACAGCAGAAGAGGACTATCCTCAGGAGAAAAATATGGAAGCTAAAGGACCCCACAGCCAAAAATAAATTTCAAAACATATTACTTGATGCTTTCGACAGTAAGGAAGAACATTTAGAGTCGGACAATATAGAGGGACAGTGGGAATTTCTGAAAGCAAACCTGCTGTTGGCGACAGACGAAGTCTGTGGCTGGAGCAGGCCTGTAGGCAGGAGGAGAGTAACATGGTGGTGGAACAGTAAGGTGGAGGGGTCAATTAAGGCCAAAAAGCAGGCTTGGAAAGTATGGCGGGATGGGGGAAGTAGAGTAGACTATCAAGTGGCCAGGAGGGAAGCTAGGAGAGAAGTGTACTTAGCAAGAAGGGAAGCTGAGGAAAGAAAGTTCAAGCATGTTCTACAACGCGATGACCAAAAACGTGAGGTGTTCAGGATTGCTAGGCAATGCGTCAAGGAAAACCGTGATATTGTCGGGGAGAAGTGTGTACTTAACGATGATGGCATACTTGCCATCACCGACACTGATAAGAAGGTAGCTTGGAAGTGTCACTATGAAAGGCTACTAAATGAGGAGAATAAATGGGAGAAAGACAGTCTCCCCCATATCGACCCAATAGAGGGACCAGCAGTGTTAGTCGAGGGGAGTATAATAAGTAAGGCAATCAAGGATATGAAGACAGGTAAGGCGGCTGGGCCTTCAGAAATAGTTGCTGAGATGCTGAAGGCATCTGGCACGGTGGGACACACCATGGTCACTCGCATAGTTAACCATGTCGTACAGAATGGGGTTGTTCCGAAGGACTGGCATAGCAGCATCATCGTTAACTGTTATAAGGGTAAAGGAGACGCCCTAGATAGGAGTAACTATAGAGGCATTAAATTAATCGACCAGGTCATGGAGGTCACGGAAAAAGTAATAGCGCAACTAATCAGAGAGAGAATTGACCTAGATGAAATGCAGTTCGGGTTTGTGTCAGGCAAAAGTACCACAGACGCTCTTTTCATAGTACGACAACTACAGGAGAAGTTCCTAGCTAAAGGTAAACGCCTCTACTTAGCTTTTGTCGACTTGGAGAAAGCCTTCGACAGAGTCCCCCGCTCCATTATCTGGTGGGCTCTTAGAAAACTAGGCGTTGACGAATGGCTTGTGAGGGCTATACAAGCCATGTATAAAGAAACAGTCAGCAAGGTTAGAATTAACAACGAATATAGTGAAGAGTTTAGCGTAAAAGTTGGCGTCCATCAGGGCTCTGTTCTCAGCCCCCTACTATTTATTATTGCCCTTCAGGCTATAACAGAGGAGTTCAAGACAGGCTGCCCATGGGAACTCCTATACGCAGACGACCTGACACTCATAGCGGAATCAATGGCCGAGCTAGAGAAGAAATTCCAAACATGGAAGCACGGCCTAGAGTCAAAAGGACTTAAAATTAACCTGGCTAAGACCAAAGTTCTAGTTTGTAGGAAAGAAAACAAGGCGGCGGTCCCTTCTGGGAAATGGTCGTGCTCGATGTGTAGGAAAGGCGTTGGTAGAAACTCCATTTTATGTCCTAAATGCAAAGTATGGGTGCATAAAAGATGTAGTGGGATCACAGGTAAGCTAACTAAGAACATAGATTTTACATGTGGCCGGTGTTCTGGTGCAATAAGTAGCAGCAAGTGCCCACAAAATACTAGCTCTTTCAATTGCGCAGAGGGTTCTATA
>CAXHJY010000862.1:0-2500 GCA_964016885.1 Eledone cirrhosa
ATATATATATATATATATATATATATATATATATATATATATATATATATATATATATATGTATATATATATATATATATATATAAATGTATATATATATATATATATATATATATATATATATATATATATGTATATATATATATATATATATATAAATGTATATATATATATATATAAAGAAAAAGGGATGAAATCGAAAATGCAACTGAAGTCTTATTTTTTAAAAAAATATATATATTTATTTGGTTCCTTTACCGTTTTCGCAGTTCTTCTGCTTTTCAAAAGGTGAGTTGAGATGGAGGGTCTGTGGTTTTTCTCACATGTGAGAAAAACCACAGACCCTCCATCTCAACTCACCTTTTGAAAAGCAGAAGAACTGCGAAACCGGTAAAGGAACCAAATAAATATATATATTTTTTTAAAAAATAAGACTTCAGTTGCAATTTCGATTTCATCCCTTTTTCTTTATACTTCCACTCGTGTAGGACACCTCGGTTATTTTTCATTTTGTAAAAAAAACCTCACTTTCTAATATATATATATATATATATATAAATATATATATAAATATATATATATATAAATATATATATATATATAAATATATATATATATATAAATATATATAAATATATATATATATATAAATATATATATATATATATAAATATATATATATATAAATATATATATATAAATATATATATATAAATATATATATATATAAATATATATATATATATAAATATATATATATATATATATATATATACATATATATGTATATATATATAATGTATATATTTGTATATATATGTATATATATATACTTATATATATACACGCATACACACACATACATATATATATATATATAGTGTGTGTGTATTCAGTGCAAATCAATCATTATTGTTAGATGTTGTACGTCTGATTGGTTCCAATAGAGTATTATAGAATCTGTGAGGTTTTCATGCTGCTTCCCTGTTGGTCGTCCAATGTCAATGATGCGAATAATTCAATATATAGGATATTGTAGAGCAAATTTACACTGGCTACACACAGTTATATATATACAAACACATATATACATATATATTTACACACATATATATATATATATATATATATATATATATATATATAAACAAAATTAACTAGAATATCGAGTTTTTAAACTCAAGTGTATTAGAATTCATAGGAAATTAGAAAAAGCTGTTAAAACAACAAAATGCTGTCGAAATGGCGTTGGGTAAAACATTACCCCGGAGTATAGAAATCACCAGCTCAAAGTAAGTTGGTGGGAAGAATGGATAGGAACAAAGAAATAGAATGGATGATAGGAGATCACAAACATTTAAACACACTCATCAGCTGTCAGACCACCTGTAGTTTCAATGATTTGACTGAAAGGACTGCGAAGGATAGGTGGCTCATAACAACGGAGAAATAAATATATCTCTATAGTGTTTTTGTTAGGACACAAATATCTAGCTAGCTAGCTACATATATAGGTAGAGAGATAGATATGTTTCTTTATTAGCCACAGGGGCACAAAAGAATGGGACAAATACAAAAGGGGAAGTTTACATACAATAGAAACGTGTAAAATACTATCACAAATACAATTTAAAAAACAATCGATTTTCCCCAATAGGGGGAGACATTACATATGGGTAACACATACCACCAAAAAAATGTGCAACCCTCATCTCCAGGAGTACGAAGAGTGAGTACCCCCTTTCCTCTCTTCATCTTTTTCCTCAATCTACAGGCTGATATAGAGAGAAGGCCATTCACTCGGGCCATTCTCGCCACTTTCACCCACCTTTCATAAAACTTGCTGGGGTACAGTACCTCTCTCTCCATCCTGATTCTTCTTCCAAAGTGGTATTTGAAAAAAATAATCAGTTATTGGCAGGAGAGAAAGGTGTCTGACCTCAGCCCTTTCAACCTTGCCGACCATATAACCACTTTTGCCATAGCTATCACACAGAGGAAAACCGCCTCTCCTTCGTTTTTGAAGGAGTGTGGCGGTTTGATCATGACAATGGACTCGGTTGTCAACCGGATTGGTCCCACCTGCAACAATAGTCGTTCTACATAGCCCCACAGGTCAGTGACGCCCGGGCAGTGTACGAATGCGTGCGCGACGGTTTCTTCGTCTCGCATGCATCTCGGACATATCTTTTTTGAAATGTGTCTGTAGAGCTTGTCTCGAACTGGTAGAGCTGCTCGGTAGCACTAGAGACAGATAAATAGCTAGCTATATATCTACCTACCTAGCTAGCTAGCTAGATAGATATATATAGATATAGATAGATAGATAGATAGATAGATAGATAGATAGTGTATTGGTATAGTTATGATTGGTTGGAAATCTGTACGCGTGTATTTGTCCATAATATTGCAACATTGGAAAGCAATTAATTTTGAAACTATTAAAAATTTATTGAAATAAAAATAATATTGATGATGGTGATGATGGTGGTGATAATGA